>CM041779.1:150807692-150890251 GCA_023374045.1 Limonium bicolor | reverse complement strand
ACTACCCACGTTCATAGTTCCCATTATTCTTATAATCTCTGTATATAATCATAATACAATGGTAACCCTTTGCGGTGCTTTTACTAAATACTTTACATGGTATCAGCCTAAATATTATCTCCCGATCCTAAATTCTCTATTTTACCTCCTAACAACTTTTTTTTCCACCCGCTCCTTATCGGCACTTACGCCCCACAATCCCAACAACCTCCAGCCACGCTCTCAACATCTCTCTCTCCCTCACAGTCATCCCACTACGCCACCACCAAACACCATCACTTCTTCTGCTTCTTCCGCCATGGCTGATCAACCCCCATCCCCAGCTCACTTTCAAGACATAATTCCCGCCTCTCCCCACACTCACCACCACGTCACGACACTTCCCCACCGGCTCCAGGCTCCTCTTCTTCGCCTGCCGCAGTAGCTATTCAACAAGCGTTACACGTGAACTCCATCACAAATCACGTACGCAACAAACTCACACAAAATCCACCAAATTTTACTCTATGGCGACACCTCTTCCTTGTTACTCTCGGCAAGTTCAGCCTCCTTTCACATGTCGATGGCACACCCTCCTCCCTCCGACGACAATTGGTCTCTTCTTGACTTTACTATTTATCATGGATTTATGGAACCATTCACCCGGACATCTTCAGCCTTATCCTACGGCCTAATCCTACTACTTACGAAGTCTGGAATGCCATCGATGACTTGTTTCGGACAATAAAAAGGCTCGCGTTATTCAACTCGAAGCTAAATTCCATGGCCATCGCCAAGGCTCCATGACAATAAATGAATATTGTATGCAACTCAAAACTCTCGCTGATGCACTCTCGGAAGTGGACAGCCAAGTATCTGACGAGAATCTCGTCCTTCAAACCATAAGTGGCCTCAACGAATCTTACTCCAATCTCTGAAGTATTACACAATTCCAACGTCGCTTCCCCGCCTTTCAACAAGTTTGCAGCAGCCTCATTCTCGAGGAAACCTGCCGCAACACCGTCGTCATTCACACCATTACCAACGCCATACGCACCCTCCTTTTCCATAGTCATCTACCGCCCAAATTTTGGGCAGAAGCCGTCACCACCTCCACGCACTTACTAACCCTCACGCCATCTTCTACCTCACCTAATAGCACCCCACTCATGCTACTCCATCATCACCCACCCACATACGATCATCTTCGTACCTTCGGATGCCTTTGCTACCCAAACCTCTCCTCCTCACCACCCACAAACCAAAACCTCGTACAACCGCGTGCGTCTTCATCGACAATATATCGGAGCATAAAGGATATTGTTGCCTAGACCTTCTCACTCACAAGGTAATTACATCCCAACACGTAATTTTTTATGAACACATATTTCCTTACCAACTGCACTGATAATCCCGCTAGCATTTTCACTGATAGCAGGTTTTGCACCATCCAACTTCCTCAATCACACTTGATGTGTTGTACTAAGAACATTATTCATCAATTTATGGATAAAATTGAATAATAAGTAAGCAGATATGCAAAAGGCCACACATTTTGCTAGTATCAAGACCATCTCGTTTGCAACTAAGAATTACACTTCATAGTCAAGATAATCTAAAACCACGCCCAGTAGATAGATAGATTGCAAGGAACAAATGATGAGAAATATCCCATCACCAGTGGGAGACACTTGAGAATAAGCAGCAAAATCTTCTGAGCAAGATCACTCTGCAAAAGAGATGTCAATATTCAGGACCTAGTTATTCTTATGAAGAAAGATGTTTATAGATTAACTTCAGCCAATAGGTGTTTTTTGGAACTTGTGGTGTTTTTATAATCTTCATAGAAACGTACTGAGACAGCACAAGAAGGCCTGGTAACACAAGACAATCAATGGTATCACTCCAGCCCAATGGAGGATGACCATCCTGTAGAAGTAAACGAACAAAATACAAAATTAATTAAACAAATATACGACATAATTTATAGATGGGAAACAATTTATAGATGGGAAAATGAATGAGTACCTTCCAGTTATATTGAGGTGCAGCTTCCAATATGACCCATCACATATGGAAAAATGGCAACAATATTCATTATATGGAGGTGCAGCAGTTAATAACAACGGTATTTGCTATAGGACATAATCAGAAAAATCAACATTCACATAACAACTAAACACAAACAGAGGGCTAGAACACATAATAAGAAAATCAACATTAAGATAGCAACTAAACACAGACACATGGAGACTGATTGTACATTAGCCATAGCGAATCAATTTTTATAACCAACTCAACAAGTAATTCAGTAATTAACACAGTTATATTACCATTTAGTCCTAATCCAGCAATTTAATCAATCAAAGCATATGATACAAACATTGGTAAGGACAAAAGAAAATAATAAATTGGTTTTTAAATTTGTAACCAAAGCAAGACGAAATTCATAGCAATGTGAGGAACGAAACCACATTCGCAACAATTAACCTGAGGAAGAAGCAAATCCAAGTAAGTACGTGTAAAAAAAATCTGTTAATTTAGATAAAAAGACATTTCCCCATAAGATGAGTTCATACAACCTTAAAACATGATTCAAATAGATTAGATTCCTCACGCGGTCGAAGTGTTGACGGTGAAAAGGTGAGATGAAGGTGTTCGAGAGAAAAGATGAACATACGAATTTAAAAAAAACCCTAAGTAATTGAGCGAATTTTCAAGGGATCATCTGGCGACTATGAAGAAATTGATCAACAATAAGATTGATGACCTCGGTCGCGACTTCTAGTACTTTGCTCTATAATCTTCAATGGCGGAAAAGAAAAAGGAAGAGACACTGTGAAGAATTTGATCAGCAATAAGATTGAGGACCTCGGTTGTGACTTCTGCTACTTCACTCTATCATCGTCCACGGCAAAAAAGGAGAGATGAAGAGACATTAAAGAAAGTATAAGATTGATGAACTCGGTGCCAACTTCTTCTGCTTGCTCTATCATCGTCGATGGTGAAAAAAGAAGGAAAGGAAGAGACTGGATAATATATTTATGTGATAGACAATATTTGGGGCGATGTTTAAGTTGCACTTGGTAGCGTATGATCAATTGGAGCGATATTTGACTGATGCACCAATTAACAACCTCTGTTGGGGCGATATAATATGTTGCACTGACATCATACGTAATAACTAGCGCGACCATAAAAAGTTGCACTATTTGACCATCTCAATTAGTGCAACATAATTAATGCACCATTTGATTTTATGTATAAGGGGTAATTGTATCTCGATTTTTTTGTTTAACCAATAATTGACTGTAGCAATTAGAGCGAGTTTACTAGTTGCACCCATTGATAACACTCTTAGTGCGATGTTTACCTGTATGCACCATTTGACATTGTCAAGTGGGGCGAGTGTAACTTGCACTACTAGGTTATAATTTTAGGAGTAAGTTTAGAGTTCCCTTATTTGATAGCCTACATATTGCACTAAAAAACCAATCTTGTTGTAGTGCTGATATGTCCAATTTGATTTAAAAAATATCGTTAACTTAGAGGGAGACAAGGCGGTGATGGTGGATGAGCTGTTTGTTTTAGGCCCCATTGTTTATCAAAGTTTCAGCTGGTTTATGCATTATCAACTGTGACGATCAACTTAACCTATTTTTTTGGGTGTATTATGAGTCAGGTATCATCTACCCATGAAACTTATTCAAAACAGCATTATCAGTTGATTAATCAGTTGGTTTACACATTATCAGTCGCATTATCAGTTGGTTTACGCATTATCAGTTGGTTTATCAGTTCAAAAACTCTAATACAAAAAGAACAACTTATATTGATTTTTACACAATCATCTAGTTTTAAAATCAGTCATCAGTCCATATCAGCTATCAGCCTTCTAAAATACAAAAGAATGTGAGTTTGATAGTGTCTACTTTCTCATAAGTGGCTTTTATTTTCTAATAACTGTTTTGTGAAGATTAAGGCCTCATTCTTTTGTCCAACTTTCAGCTGGTTTACGTATTATCAACTAGATTGTTCAGTTCAGTTCATTCTTTTACAATCAATCATCAGTCAATATCAGCTAATATCAGCTCGTAGCTATTTAAACTCAAATTGTGTCTCGTATTCAGCTAGTTTAGTATGTTTAACTGAATTGACCAGTTTAACCCATTCTTTTACAATCAGCAATCAATCAATATCAGCTAGTATGAGCCGTCAGCTAGCCGTCCGTAATATACAAAAGAATGGGGCTTATTCTAATATGAAGTGAGGTCATTGAAAGTTCGATGAATTCAAAACTTGTAAATTCGCTGCACAATTTGAATCTTTATTAGACACAAAAACCCTGCCCCCAAAAACTCAAAATATTGATTGCTCACCAACTCAAAAGTACTACTTTAATTATAGTTGGAAGCAGCTTGTTCCATGGCGTTTGAGAGAAGAGGAGAACCCAACCTGATTCGACACAAGATCAAACTCCACTAGATTATCCTGCATCTGATATCCTCCAATCACAATCGGAGTCTGCAACAAAGTCATGGACTCCAACCCACCTTTCACAAACGCCAGACACTCCACACCCTACACTTTAACCATAGCATTATCAGCTTCAAACCTCCATCTCGCATTCTTGTTATGCAGCACCGGACTCTTCTCATACATGATAAAATCCACAATTGGCACACTTCTACCCTTTCTGTTATAATTAATCGTCCTCGAATCAAAACAAGCTCCAAATGGAGCTACAGACTTAACTCTACGAATCCCCATTGCTTCAGCTTTCTGAACGAAAAGATTCACAAAACCCTCATATATTCAGGATGCAACTTCGTGTACGGCGTCAATGTACTGATCTTCGTTCCACCTTACCCTCGTTATCAAATTGAAGCAAAGTTGAGTTGAAATGGACCGCTTTTCCATCAATCTTGATTGATTTAATGTTTATGTAGTATTCAACGGATGCCACTCCTTCCGTGTAGCTCGGAGCAGTGCTGTGTGGGTTGATTACGAGCCGGGTTTTCACCAAGTACTTAGACATGTCACGTGAGCTCGGTGAAAGAATATAAGGCCCACCGCCGAAGTAAATTGCTCCGTTACGTCCGCCGCTGTTATGTGACGAGGATGGTAAGCATAAGGCGAACTTATGCGCAACCTTAAGAGTGGACGAAACGTGAGCGGGTAAAGAAGCGGGTGTACGGGAAAGACTCACTACACCTTTAGTGTGTCGAGATAGTCCTTTCAATGGACCGGAATCAGCAGCGCAAGTTAATGGGAAATTAGGGAGATTGATGGAAGATAGTACACTGGATTTACGGTGGTATAGGGTTATGGTGTCACCGATTAAACCGCCGCTGTAGAGAGCATCGCTCCATGGGGTGTAGGCCATAGAGCCGCATGAATTGTTATTGCAGCTGGGTTTAGGAGGAAGGTCGCAACCGACGCAGCCACTGAATAAGCCGTTGTTGTAGGCGGAGCAGAGAGAGGAGTCGCATTGAATGACGGAGTAGGAGGTGGAATGTGTATAGCCGAGGAGGTCACAAGTGAGCCAGGAGTAGAGATTGGCTGTGTCAATGACGGCGTTAATTTTGATGCTGGGGTTCCGATTGGGAAAGTTGTGTAGTATTGGAGATTTACATCGTCTTTGATGATTGGTAGTAGGTATGGGTTTGAATTAGATATGTGGATTAATAAAGTGAAGGAGAGGAAGAAGAGATGATGTGGAAGATTAGAGGTAGCCATGAATGAATGAATGACGAGCATAACGTGTAACGTGGTGCTGCGTGCAAGTAAGTTTTATAGTTAGACGCCCTTAATGAGGGTGGGGAAAACGGCCCACATGAGGGGCAGCTATTGTTAACTCATAAAGAGAGTGATTTGCAGAGAGAGGGACTGTAGTAAGAGATAAGGACGCGGTGGCACGCTTTCCGAAACCGAGCTACGCTCACTAATTGAGCAGCTGCTCCCACTGTTTGAAGTCCAGTCGCGCCGCGCTAAAGTACTTAATGATGCTGGGAATATGCATAATAACGATAAGATAAGGGGGGGGAGTCTCAAGTCCCGAGAGTGAATTTTTTTTTTTGAAAAAGAGAGTTTCATTAAGAGCATAAAGTTCGGATACAAAGGGGAATGTCATCCAGCCATATATTGTGCTTGGTGACTACCTCGACCGAGGTTCGCTAATACATGAGCATTAACGTTACAATCCCTAGGGATATAGAAACCCGAACATCGTCAAAGAACTAAAGTTGTGTAGCAACTGATCAAGGATTGATGTTGTCGTTTGATCGATGACGACGTTGTGTCCGATATTCAAGTAGTCTGCAATAAGCCGACATCAGTCAAAAAACGCACCGTACGATAGTTTGCCAGCATAGCACCTTCGACCGCAAAGGATAGTGCTAGAGCCTCCACCTGAGACGGAGAGCAGGCGCGGACCATCCTTTGATGCCGACCAAGGTTGGAGAAGATCCTAACGTTGCCACGAAACCTATACCATTTGCACCATAACGGTCAATACTGCCATCCAAATGAATTTCATGCCATAGTGGATGGTTCTGTCGATGCAAGTGTAGGCCGTTGGTGGGGGCAACCCTTGAAGTGAGAAAGTAAGGAAGAGCCCGATACCAACCCCCAGGAGAAAGAAGGCACTTGTGCATGGGTTGTTAGGCAGCGTGCATCCCAGAGTCCAGAAGAACTTGAGATAATCAACCAAAATCCCAAATGAGAAGCGGCACAGACCTTGAAGCCAGTCACGAAAAGCCGGATCAGAGCGGGCTAGATGTGGCTTGGCATGCGGGAAAACGGCCCAGCAGCTGGTTACCACAGGGCACCAGAAGAAAACGTGCGTCAAAGTCTCAGATTCTCCGCAGAGTGTGCAAGAGGCATCATTCTGTTTGATTCTGTTGGCTATGGTTGCTGTCGTGGGTAGGATACCATGCAGGAGTTTCCACCCAAACAACTTGACCCTGGAGGGCAGTGAAGTTTTCTGAATTCATTGAAATGCCTCCCCTAAAGCTGAAGACGTGGCTGTGGGCTGGCCCTGAAGTTGGAGCTGCTGGTCAACATAGTAGGCAGATTTGACAGAAAATTGGCGGTCAGAAGTGTGAGCCCAGTACCAAAGATCTCCATGAGCAGTTGAAGAAGAGATATTCATTTGTTGGATGAGAGGGATGTTAAGAGGGGACATAAACTGATGAAGCTGTTGTGGGTTCCAAGCACCAGTCGATGGATCAATGAGAACAGACACATTCAAAGTGGAGCGGAGATCTGGTGGAATGTGCCACAGATATGGTCGACCCCCTGGTTTACCAGTGATCCATCGGGAGGAGATGCGAGTAGATTGGCCATCAACAATTTGCCGGTATGCGCCTGATTCAATTAAATTCTTGACGGAAGAAAGCGCTCGCCATATAGGACTCGCTCGAGCTGGTACTGTAGCCGAGAAAAAATCTACATTCCTCAGATAACGGGCACTGTATAGCTGGGAGATCAGAAGGTATGGCTGAGATAGAATTCTCCATAGCTGCTTCGACAGTAATGCACGATTAAAAGAAGTGAGGTCCCTAAATCCCAGACCTCCTTGATTGATGTCTTTGCACAACACTGACCACTTGTGCCAGTGAATGGTCTTTTTGTTTACTGAACCACCCCACCAGAACCGTGCAATGATCTGTTGCAATTTCTTTAAGATCGAAGTTGGAAGCTTAATGACAGACATTACATAAGTTGGAATGCTTTGCAGCACCGCTTTGATTAATACACCTCTTGCAGCCATGGATACGTTCCTCGTCCAAGAATGAACACGTTAGTTATTCTGTCTGTGGTATGAGAATACCTGTTTTAAGCTACGCCCGAAAGTGGTTGGGAAACCAAGATACTGCCCGAAATCTGTGACGTGTCGAGTACCCAACATGGATGTATACTGGTTGCGAGCTTCAGGTTGAATACCAGAAGAAAACATGACCGCGGATTTCTCCAGGTTGATACACTGGCCAGAGGCTGATTTAAAGTCGTCCAAAATGTCTGATAGGGAATGGATATTGGTAGTTGTCGCCTCGCCATAGATAACACAGTCGTCAGCAAAAAGGAGTTGGTGAAAGGTTCAGGCAGACCTGGAACGCGGAAACCCTTGTACGTGCCAATGTCTGTAGCTAACTTTAAAGATGAAGTAAGCACCTCCATGCAACAAATAAATAAGAACGGGGAGAGCGGGTCACCTTGACGAAGGCCACGTCCTGGAGAAAAAGTCCTTCCGGGGTGTCCATTGATCAACACACTGTATGTAACTGAGGTGATGCATTTGCGTATTAAAGAGACAAGTGACTGTGGAAAACCCATACTAGAGAGCACTCCCGAGAGTGAAATTGATTGAATTTTACGATCAGATTATCAAGTCCAGTGTAACAACTCTAATATTAACGCATGTGAAACCCAAAACAAGTGGAGAGACAAGGGAAAGGACGAAAACATGCTAGTTTTCTCACGGGCGAGCGTCCGGGATATGCACAGTCCTGCAGGCACTATACCACAAAATAATTGTAATATGTAGAACGGCTAGTCTTGCTACAAGTGAATGTATGGCGTTTTTTTTTTCAACACCCCCGTGCTATCGTTTTTTGTTTTTTTTAATTTTTTCTTTTTTATTATAAAAATTTTAAATTGTTGTAATTTTTAATATATAAGTCTAAAATGAAAACAAATTATATCATTATTCACCTAAATTCAATCTCTTCAAAATAACACCAATCATGGATATATTTTGACAACTTAAAAAAAATTATTTTTACATGTATAGAGCATAGAACGTAAAAGAAAACTTGTACAGATTGTCATACAAACCTGTACAAATGTTCACTAAAACATGTACATCCTCACGTAAAACATGTACATCCTCGTATTAAAAACATATAGATAGTCATCTACACCTGTACGAATAATTAAATATGTACATCCTTAAATTAAAATTTGTACATATAAGGAAGAACACTTGTACAGACAGTCATACAAACATGTACATTAAAACATATACATTCTCATAATTGAACATGTACATTCTCACATTTGAACATGTACATCATCACATTAAAACATGTACATTCCCACATTAAAATATGTACATTCTCACATTAAAGTATATAACGACTTTCAAATAGATTACCCTACCTAAACCCACACACCCTAAAACCCACCCTAGGAAAGCTAAAAAACGTCGAAGGCATTTTAGGGTATGTAGTGGCGGGTTTAGTGTCTAACGACCCTAAACCCGCGACCACAAACCCTAAAAACCTGTCGAGTTAGTTGTTACAATGTAAAGTATAGAACGATTTCCAAATAGATTACCCTACCCCCCAAAACACCCCAAAACCACCCTAGGATAGCTAAAAACGTCGAAGGCATTTTTAAGGTTTGCAGTGGTGGGTTTAGGGTCTACGACCCTAAACCCGCTACCACAAACCTAAAAATCTGTCGTCGAGTTAGTTGCTACAATATAAAGTACAGAACAAATTCCAAATAGATTACCCTACCCCAAAACACCCCAAAACCCACCCTAGGAAAGTTAAAAGCGCCGAATTTACCACTTATTACTTAATGAATCATAATATCAATTTTAATGAATCATAATACAAAATTAATGAATTATATTATCATTTTAGTGTATCTTGTATATATGTAAAATAATTTTTTTTAAAAGTTGTCAAAACATATTCATAATTGGTCTTGTTTTGAAGAGCTTGAATTTAGGTGTACAATGATATAAGTTTTTTTCATTTTAGACTTATATATTAAAAGTTATAACAATTTAAAGTTTATATGTAAGCTTTAAGCTACATTAGTGCTTATCTAAATACCACCCCTTAAACCTTAAACCACCTTAAGGTAAGTAATTTACCTTGTTTTTCCAAGCTTCTCCTCACACTTTTCTCCTTGGTTTTCCTTGTTTAGTTTTCGGCCACCAACTTAGATTTCCTTGCCAATGTTCTAATCAATCCACAATGACTCTCATGAGTGCTAAACAATACACTAACCTTAAGGAATCATTCCTAGGTTAAAAATGTGTTTTAAGGTATTTAAAATGAATGTTTTACCTTGGAGTGTTAAGATAGGCTTGGATATGAATCAAGAAGGACCTCCACTAGCCCTTGGAGAATAGAATCAAGCTAGAACAATGGATAAAAATGAAGCCCCATGAGTAGTAATTTTCGGTAATGTGGAGAAATGATGGAAACCTAGTTTTTCTTACATATTCTTTACCTTAAGAGAATGGAGAAGCTATTGCACCCTCCAAGCTTATTTTTCCCCCTTCAATGGAGATTTCCCATGGCTCCAAAATGAAGCTTTTCCAATTTTGTAAAGATAGAAAGCTAGAGCTTGAGCTAACTAAGAATAATATGGGTTTAGTTTTTGATTTGGAGCTAAAATGAGCAAGTTATGGACAAATGAAGGTGGTGGTGCCATGGGTGCTGCTTGGACGGCTTGGAACAGAGAAGAAGAAGAAGAAAACCGTGGAAGAAATAAAGGAATGAAGAAGAGGAGAGAAGGTAGGCTTAAAAGGTAAGATTTTCTTTTAAAAAAGCAAATAGTACTATTTCTCTTTTCCTCTTCTTTTCCTTTAGTTGCTTAGTCATGTGGTGACTCCCACATCAAAACCGGCCACCCCCTTTATAATCAAGATATTATGGTCTTGGTTGACCAACTAATTGACTTATGTTGACTAAAACTTAAACTAGTCACTATTGGCACTATTCACAAATTAGTGCACATTTTGTGAAATTTTTGGTTTCCCATTGATTTAGACTTCCTAATGTGATACTAATTAGCACACATGTTGATTAAGATGTAATCATAGGCATTTAGCCACTCAAAACCCATTTCTAAGACAATTTCTAAAAAAGGTGCTTTAAGGAGTCTTAAAGCACATTTTGTGTTTAAGCTTGTTTTTGAGCTTGGTTTTCTTTGGTAATTGATTTAACACGTCCATTAGCATGTTAATAAAGTCTTATAATGGTATTTGGGTGCTAATCAAAGTCACTCCAAGCTTAGAGCACGTTTTTGCCTTAATTGCCCTTAAGGCGTTTTCTTGTGTTTTCCTTGGTTTAAACTGTCTACCAATGTTTCTAAGGCATATTTTAGCCTTATTACATCATAAATTGATGTTTACTTATCATACTTAGGTTTGGGGTATTTCAGAGGGCTTACGCAAATACCTAGAAGTAGTCTAGGTCATATTCATGTTCGAGATCCATGCTCTAGAGATCGGTACAGTCGAGTCTTGTTCCTAAGTATTTTACTTAGGTTAATGTGATAGTAATAACTGAGGTTAATGTGATAGTAAAAACGTCGTACTCTAATAGGTAACGACCAATTTACTTTTATACTCGTTTATGTACATTTATATAAGTCAAGCTATAGTCGACATAATATTAGTCCAAAGGACATTCACGCACAAGTAGATAACGCGAGAAAGAACGAGTAATACACATAATATTCCATGCATACACAATAAACTCCCATATCGCTCTTAGGAAGATAAACTGTGACGGATAGGCGGGACCGTTACAAGATTATGTTTAGTTTTTTACCTTTGTTATTTGAGTAGTTTTTTATCTTTAGCATTTAAGTTAGTAATAAAGAGAATAGTTGAGATATTGCTAAGATACGTATCTATTTACATTAATTAGATAGATTTGTTAGTTTAGATACTTATCTTTCTACATTCATTAGATAGATTTGTTATTTGAATATTTGAATTGATAGATTTTTAGTATTATATAAAGGGAGGGTTTGTAACCAGGAAGGGGCATTGAATAAACAAGATTGTTCACTTCTAATTCTTTCACTATCTATCCAATCTGCTCTCATATCCCTTCCTCTGCAAGTCTTATCCTCACCCCTATCCTCCTCTGGTTATGTTTATCCTATCCGGTTATATAAACACACAATGTTTGACCCCAAGAAAACCCTCAGGATGGTCAGACCTTACCAGTCACATACCGTACACCGTAATATAGGCTAGCGTCTAATTCTATACTCGTCCCGTGCTCCTCGTAGACGTACAATCTGGAATATCCATACCACTACGAGTTAATCCCTATGATTAACTAAATTCAGTAATTCCGAATAAACGTCACAACCCGACAGTTACCCCCTTATCTTATTAGTTGAGTTGGTTTGGGTTTTCGTATGTTTGGGTTTAGTTAGATTTATTGGTCTTGTTATGATGCCCGTAACTCGTAGTATTTCCTGCTACATAGATAAATCCCTTATATGAATGTATTGATTGGATGACTCAATGTTTATGCTGGCAAGCAGGGGTGGACCCAATGTAGAGCGTAGTGTGTCAACTGACACACATGCAATTTATAATAAAACTAAAATTTATTTATATGCTATAACTAATCTGTTTAGTTAGGTGGTTTGACACTCTTGTGTTGATAAATATGTGTTAATTTTAAATATGATTAATGCAATTTATTTATTTTGTTACAAACTATCATCTAATATATGTAAAATAAATTGAGTTGGCTAAAGAATCACCTTAATAATAGTTATATGTCACTTTGTGATTACTTTATTTATTTTTAGTTTTGTTTTAGTCCTTAAATATTTTAATTGTATCTTTATTTCCTCACTAAATATTTTTATTTTCTCTAATCTTGATTTATTATGTACTCCTGCCTTTCCACCCTTTTTTACCTCTAAGTACAACAAATACCTTCAAGTTAATTACTTAATTTGTTTATTAACATTTGCTACTTGTCAATTTAAATATATTCTTATAGTTTGTTTAGTAATGTGAATGATGCTTAACTAACTTTGATTAAGAATAATATGTGTTTACTGTTTTTAATAATATAGTTAAAATTTATTTTACTGTAGACATTATACTACTAGTATCTATTGTTAATAAGATCACAACTTTAATATAATATTATATAAAAACTTATTGTTAAATTCAAAAATCTGAATTTATAAATTTTAACACACCTAATTTAAAATTCTAGGTCCGACACTGCTGGCAAGTATATAGTATGACTAGTAATTTGTGAGTCTATTGGACTGGACTATATACTAGCCCAATAGCGTCGACCAGTTAAATACGGATGAGTGGAAGACTCATGCAATGATTGTCCAATGTCCTCTAACGAACGGTCTCGAACCTTTAGGGTCTGTTCGTTTACTGCATTCCATTTTTTTGTTAGATTAATCTGCCACCTGTTCATATCTCATTTGCTACTTTTTTTTCTAGGCCCACACTTCTCTCACAGTTTTAAATCCAAAAGCAGCAAATAGTGCGTTTGAAATTCGTCCAAGATTAATCCTTCAGTCGAACGGACCCTTAATCTTAAGCATGCAATTGACAGATTAGACCTAGATTGAGAACATGCACACGAATGATATCTTTATAAATCAATAATTAACAAAGTGTTTAGTTGATGATGATGATGATTCAACTATAGCTAGTATAAAAGCTCGATTTGTTTAAGATTTTGTGATCAAACAGCAACAACAACAAGAAAAAATGATGATGAATCATGTGGACATATTGAAAATATAATTCAATATATAATAATATATAGGTGAGTCATGATCAGAATTTTATACTCGTCCGTCCCGACAAATATTCTGTTCAGAAGGATAAAGCAAAGAATAAAACAGCCAGCGGTGGTAGATGAGAAGTATCCAATCAAATCAACCAACCGCAAGCAAAAATGTCACCAACACCAACTTGGGTATATCTTTATATTTTTAGCTAGGGTAGTCTTTCAAGTCAGATATGAGTGCAGTAGAATCGGTTCATCACCTTTTCATTAGGTGCCGGGAAACTCGCAAACTTTGGACAGCAATTCTTGATTGGTGGGGTGTGTGAGTGGATCCTTGGATACTGAAGTAGCGGAGAGCTGGAGTGAGATGCTTCAGAACTGAAAGTGTAGCAGATTGTGGAAAACCTCGTATATGTTTACAATGTACACGATTTGACACACTAGGAACAGAGTTGTTTTTGAGCAGATAACTCCAAGATGGCCGGACATTGTGCAAAGTATCAAACTACAACTACTGGAGTGGGGGAAGAAACAACAAGTTCCAGGGGACTATTTTCATCACAAATCTTAAAGAAAGGCTGTAACAGAAGAACGCATTCGAATGGTTTTTACTGCGACGGTTAGCGGATGATGTTGTGTTTAGAGTATTCTCTGTTTTTGATATACTGTGTAGTGCTGTTTGATGTTTTCTTGCTGTACAATTAGGGGTGAGCATTCGGTTATTCGATTCTACCCGAAAACCGAATAAGGAAAAAAGTTCGGTTTTCGGTTTTTGTTCGATTCTACCCGAATAACCGAATTTCAGTTTAAGAACCGAAATGATCGAGGACCGAATAACCGAATAACCGAATTTTTTCAAAGCTAGAACCCAAAACCGAACCGAAAACCAAAATTTTTAATTCAGTTTTCGGTTCTCACCGAATTATAACCGAGAACCGAATTGAAAAAAAGGAACCGAATTACAAAATATAAAACTGAATTACAGAAGAAAAAAAATCTGAAATTTTGTGCTTAACTTAATGATATTCCACCTGCTAATGCTATGACAAGATCCAAATCTAGACTACAACTTATGTCATTACAAGATCCAAATCTTTCCAAAAAAAAAAGGAAAAATAAGCAAAAACAAAATTAAGCTGTTATCTAGACAATTCTCTCTACTTCAGAACAGTAGAAAGACATCACAATATGCAGTTCCTCAAGCGGCAAGCGGCCAAACACAGCTGGCAATGGCAAAGATCCTTCAAGAGAATTCAAACGCAGATTCCTGTTTATGGCATTACAATTCAGAAACTTAGTATGAATTATTTACAAAAAACAGCAATAAAAAATCACACAAAAGATCTAACAGTATGAATTATTTACCACAGTAGTAGCAAAGTAATGAGCAAGAATACTAGTTTTAAAGAACAGCAAAGAGGTACAAAAAACAGCAATCAAACAATCAAAAACAGAAGAAGAAAAAAAATGCTAAGTTTGCATCAACTTCAAAACGGTGTCGTGAAGTGCTGTTGAATGCTGATTAATCGTGGCCAATAGATGAAATCAAAACTCTAAAGCAACTCTAATTGGCGAACTGAACAAGGAACATACTTCAGAGTTCAAAACTTCAAATGGTGTTACAGCAGAAATCAAAAACATTAGTGCAACATAGAAAAAAACCATTATGTTTCTAAAGTTCTAGTGCCACCCAACCTACTAGTGCAACAGAAGAAATCAAAAGTTCTAGTGCCACCCAACATACTAGTCTACTACTACTGTTTAGTACTAAAGTGCCTTTCAACCCACGGAAGCTAGATTAGTGATTTTAGACACTTCTTTTGTCCCTTTCATCTCGTGATGGAAAAAACCAAAAGAAGTCAATCTTTGCTTTCACGGGACTACTTAGATTTTCTTATCCACTGGCTCAATGCATCATAGAAAAAAAAAACCATTCTGTTTGTAAGCCCTCTGTTCTATAAGGAATCCAACTATAACTCCCCATTGAGCACATAATAAATTACAGTGCGTCATTTAGCAGCAATAACAGTTATCACCAAGCTTAAACCCTACCAGTGCAACTTAGGCGGGCAAGAAATTGACCCAACCACAAAGCGTAATTATCCATCGATCATAGCATACTAACCAAAACCCCAGAGAAAGAGAAATCAAAACTTCAGACAAATAAACACCAGAATCGAATTTCAGTCGTCATGGGCAGATAAAGACTAGAATCGAATTTCGGTTGTGGCCACAATTGACATCTCAGCAGAAGCAATAATATCGTACGTAGTGTATTATAAATGCTCGGTAGTTTCAAGAATGGAAATCTGCGCAGAAGAAATCAAAACTTCAAACATAAGATAAGTTCTAGTAGATTCCCAATTCCAGAATTTTTGCTGAGAAAGATGAGCAGTTCCAGCGACAGTGCAGGCGCAAACACGAAGAAGAGAATTAACAGAGGTGCGGATTAAAAATCTCTGCACAAGGTGGAACTGGCACAAACACAAAGAAGAAGATAATGAATATAAGCGCAGTGATTGATCTCTGCAGTGACCAGAGAAGACGCGGACACACAGAGGAGAATGCGGAGAGGTTCAGTGCTTAACCCTTTCAAAAATGAAGAAATTACAGTGCTAACCGTTCCAGAATGAAGATTGAATTGAAGAGAATGGAGAAATCAAATTACCTGGCTGAAGCTGGTGTGAGAGTCGAGAGTACGTGAGGATATGGGCCGATAGATTATTAGAGGCCCACTATTAGTTGTTAGCCCATTTATCTGTTCTCATGTATTTACGATAACACTATATAAATCGGTGTACATTACCTTCATTGATTAAGATATTCAATACAATATACAAAATATCTTCATACTCTTTCTAGAATGGTATCGGAGCTACTAGGGTAAACACCCGATTCTGTTTTTTTTTTTCCTATGGCCGGCGGCATCAATGACGACGATCACACTGACGGTGGCGAGAAAACTCAACAATCGCATTCATCTGGAGTTGTTTCTCCAAATGCTCCAACAGTTACAGTCACTACAGCTCCCCCATCGTACTCCATTTTGTCGGCTGCATCACATCTCATCAAGCTTAGAGCCGACAATTTTCCTACCTGGATCAGTCTTCTTCAGCCTTTTCTTAGAGGTAATGACATGTTCAAATATGTCGATGGATCCTTTCCTTGTCCACCTGCACAGGTGTGGAGCGATCAATGATAATTATACAAAATGGAAAATACAAGATCAACTTGTAATGAGTGTGATCTTATCCTCCTTGACTGAACCAATTGTTATGCAAACCTCTCATTGTGCTACTTCATCAGAAATGTGGACAGTGCTTAATGACATGTTTTCTGCTCAATCTAATGCTCACATTGGTCAGTATTTACTCCAGTTAGCAAGTATACAAAAGAGGGGCAATGAATCAATTACAGAATACTTTAACAGGGCTCAAAATCTTGTCTCCTCTTTGGCCTCTGCTGGCCATATTGTTACAGATCGAGATCTGCAAACCTTTTTGTTTAAAGGTCTTCCTCTGGAGTATGATTCTACCGTTACCTATCTCATGACTCAGACCACTCCCCTTACCCCTCATCAAATATATGGCCATCTTCTCAATCGAGAGGTTAGGATTGCTGAGCAAACTACACCCAATACCACTCTATCCATCAACAACACAAATGTTTCCAACACTAGATCTGATAAATCCAACAACAAAAACAATGATTCATCTCGATCCTCATACCAGGGAAACCGTTCCAACAACAACATATCTAAGGGTAAAGGAAACTATCAGACATCCAAACCAACTTACTCCACTACTACCAGCCCTAATCAATCCCCTTTTCCCACTACATTTGCTGGTCACTATGACACACGCCCCCAGTGTCAGATCTGTGATAAGAAAGGACATGTTGCAAAAAATTGCTACCATCAGTACACTCACTCTTATCAAGCTACACCAACTAAGTCCTTTCAGGTGAACTACACAACTCAGCAGCAACCTGCTACTCCATCTTCTTGGGTTCCTAACACAGGAGCAACTCATCACTTCATGGGTGATTTTCATAAACTAAATCTGGGTGCTCAAGACTATCAGGGGACATAAACCATTAATTTGGGTGTTGGTACTTCCCTTTCCATCTCTCATACTGGGGCTGGCACTCTTGATACTCCTACTGGGTCCTATTTACTGTCTAATGTCTATTGTGCACCAGGATTGATTAATAATCTGGTTTCTGTTAGACAATTTACTGATAACAACACATACTTGGAATTTCACCCTAATTGTTTCTTTGTGAAGGATCAGTTCACTGGGAAGATCCTTCTCCAAAGGTTGGGGAGAATGGCCTCTACAAGTTCCCTCCAGCTAAGCTTCATTTTCAGGGCCTCTCTACTACCCTGGGTGTTCGCATACTCCCACTCAGTGGCACTACCGGCTTGGCCACCCCTCCATCATGCAGACCAAGTTCACTATTAATAAGTTTCAACTCCCTGTTTCTTCTAAGACCTATTTTGATTTCTTTTCTGCCTGCTGTAAAGGGAAAACTCATGCTCTCCCTCACCCACCCACTGTTTCACGTTCTATGATACCCTTTCAATTAATATATATGGATTTATGGGGCCCAGCACCTCAGGTTTCTATTGATGGGTGTCGTTATTATCTTCTTATTGTTGATGATTGCACAAGGTTTATGTGGTGCTATCCTATTGCTATGAAGTCTGATGTGTGCTTATTGTTTCCTAAGTTTGTTGCATTGATTGAGAATCAATTTGAGGTGTGTATTAAGTCTGTCCAAACAGACAAGGGTGGGGAATTTCAGTCTCTTAAGACTTTCTTGGCAAACAAGGGAATTCAACATCGGATTACTTGCCCATACTCCCATCCTCAAAATGGAATGGTGGAATGTCGTCACCGACAGGTTATGGACAAGGCTCTTACCCTTTTGGCCCAGGCCCACCTTCCTCTTACCTTATGGACCTATGCTGCCCTCACATCCACATATCTCATTAATAGAACCCCATCCACATCTTTACACAACCAGACCCCATATCAGTTACTGTACCACAAAGCCCCTGACTTCTCCAAACTGAAAGTCTTTGGCTCTTCTTACTGGCCCAATCTAAGACCTAGGAACTCTCACAAGTTAGCCTATCGGTCTACTGAATGCATATTCTTGGGTTATTCCCCCTCACACACAAAATCCTTGTCTCTCGTGATGTTGTTTTCAATGAGCACAAATTTCCTTTCTCTTTAGCCCAAACCTCCTCACCTCCATCAGATCCTCATAAAGACACAACTACCCCTGACCTCCTTACCACTGAAATCCAAGTTCATCACTCCCCTTCACCATCTGCTCCCTCTTCTATTCCCTCTCCTGTTATCAGTCCTCCCACTCCTGAGACCACACCAGATTTACCCTCCTCAAATCCTAACCCTTCTATACCACAAAACATTCACCCCATGGTCACTAGAACCAAAACCCACTCCCTAAGGCCCAAGACTTATACAGATGGTACTATCTTATGGCCACAGTCCAATAATGTTCAATCTCAACAGAGTGCTGTTCCTGAGGAACCTACATTCAAGCAAGCCCAAAAGTACCCAGAATGGCAGCAGGCTATACAATGTGAATATGATGCTCTTATGCGAACAGGAACTTGGGAGCTAGTTCCATATCATCCCTCCATGAATGTTTTGGGAACTAAGTGGATTCTTAAGACTAAAAAGAATTCAGATGGATCTATTCAACGGAGAAAAGCCAGGCTTGTTGCCCAAGGCTATTCCCAATCCTATGGAACTACCTACACAGAGACCTTCAGCCCTGTGGTCAAAACTTCCACTATTAGACTGGTGATATCTATTGCTACCTCTAAAGATTGGCCAATTCATCAAGTGGACATCCAGAACGCCTTTCTCCATGGGGACTTGGAGGAGAAGGTTTACATTAAGCAACCTATGGGGTTTGTTAATTCTACTGTTCCTGATCACGTTTGCCTATTGAGAAAATCTCTATATGGCCTCAAACAGTCACCGAGGGCTTGGTTTTCTAAGCTCAGTTCCTACCTGATCACTATGGGTTTCTCTGCTTCTGTCTCTGATTCATCCCTGTTTATTTACCAACATAACCAGGATATTATGTATGTCCTGGTGTATGTTGATGACATACTATTCACTGCCTCCTCTAAAACCCTAATTCACAAATTTCTCACTACCCTCTCGTCTCAGTTTCCTATCTCAGCTTCGGGAGAACTAACCTATTTTTTGGGCGTTTCTGTTGACCGAAACAGGGATGGTATTTTGTTAACCCAAACGAAATATATTCAGGACATTCTTCGATCTACAAACATGACAGAAGCTAAACCTTGTTCCACGCCTATGTCTACCTCCTCTTCCCTAGACATGGTTGACTCTCCCGACTTCCCTAACCCTTCCCAGTACCGCAGTATTGTCGGGAGTTTACAATACCTATCCCTAACATGGCCAGATATATCTTACGCAGTCAACAGAGTCTGTCAATACATGCATAAACCTAGGGAAATACATTGGAGTGCAGTTAAAAGAATCCTGCGTTACCTGGTTGGAACCCAAAGTTTAGGTCTTTACTTTGGAAAATCGGATCTGGGATCTATGACAGTCTTTTCTGATGCGGATTGGGGTGGGTCTCAGGTTGACCGACGCTCCACCGCTGGCTATCTCGTTTTTCTGGGCACCAACTTGATCTCGTGGAGTAGTAGAAAACAGCGGACCGTCGCCAAATCTTCTACTGAAGCAGAGTTTAAATCTGCTGCTAACGCCACCGCCGAGGTTATCTGGATCCAGAACCTCCTCTCTGAGCTTGGTGTGCTTCTCCCTCGACCACCGCGGTTGTTCTGCGACAATCTTGGTGCAATTTTCATCGCCGCCAACCCGACTCTGCACAGTCGGATAAAGCATGTCTCTCTGGATTTCTTTTTTGTGCGTGAGAAGATTCGCAATGGAAGTCTGGAAATTTTGCATCTTCCTTCATCGGCTCAAACTGCCGACATCCTGACAAAACCCAGTACATCGTCTCAGTTTCATCATAACCGAGCCAACCTTCCTCTATCCAGTGGGCTGCTTGGCTCGCGGGGGCATACGTGAGGATATGGGCCGATAGATTATTAGAGGCCCACTATTAGTTGTTAGCCCATTTATCTGTTCTCATGTATTTACGATAACACTATATAAATCGGTGTACAGTACCTTCATTGATTAAGATATTCAATACAATATACAAAATATCTTCATACTCTTTCTAGAAGAGAGATGTGCAGAGGTGCAGAGCAGGAACAACAAAACCAGCGGCGACCAGGCGCGACTGAAAAAAATTGAGGTTGAAGAGAAAGAGAGAGGCGCGTACGCGGGCATACAAAATTTTTCAGAATATAATTAGGGTTGTATTTTGACACACAAAACGCAGCATATGAAGTTTACATATTATTCGGTTATTTGGGTAAACCGAATTACCTAACATGGGAACCAAAAACCGAACCGAATTTTAATTCGGGTATAACCGAATTTTTTAAAAATGGTAAAGATTTCGATTAAAAAAAACCGAAATAATTTCGATTAAAAAAAACCGAAATAATTTCGGTTCTCGGTTATAACCGAATAACCGGAACCAATTATGGTTAAACACTCCTACTATGTAGCCCCTTGTTAAAATAAAGTTTTTCAGGTCAGATGTGATCGCACCGACCCACTAACTTCTTATTTGGCGTGGGTTTGGGTTTCCTGTGTTTGTAGCGAATTGGAATTTAGTGATAGAGTTATTTTAGTCATTGTATCCATCGGACAGTAAAAAAAGATCAAGTTTTGTAAGTTAATAAAAGAAGTGCATCTTGCATGATTGATACAATGGAGTTATATAGTTTAGGGTACACATTTAAGTCATTTCTTGAATACATATCCTAGTATTTATAAAAGGCGGATTCAAAACTAAAAGTTGAGAAGTATGAATAAAATTATATATAACTTTGGGGGTGTTTTGTCAAATTTTATTAAATAAAAAATTGTACACTATAATTTTATGTAATTTAACAAAGTTGTGGGTATTTGTTCTCTCTATCCCTCTGTCTTCGACTCTCGCTATATACATATAATTTGGTTCGACTAAAACTATAATTTTTGTATATAAAGACACTGCTAACGTATATATAAAAAATATACATTAAATTATTATGTTACTGAAAATTGTAAAATTCTACATACTAATTTTATAAAATATATTGTACGCTTACAAAATTTATACTTTTAATATATATAAACTGTAACACTACAATGTAGTTAATGGGGTGGCAACATTTGGAGGTCAACTTTCATGTTCACCTTCTGTAGCATCTGGTATACTAGGAACAAAGTGATCCTTAGAAGGAGACATGTAACTGGGATTCAGTTGCGCAACGGACTAAAATTCAAATACTGGAATGGGGTAATCAAATTGAAGACCTACTTGCACAGACCAGTCGGAGAATTAGCCTGCCGCTCAACCTTAAAGATTGCTTCTAAGTACTGCTTATTATGATGGTTTTAGTTGAGGATCACAAGCTTTGTCATGTTTTTTATTATAATTTTCTACCTACTTTCTTTATGTACTTTATGGCGGGGCACATCGCTTGCTGACTTAACCATGTAATGGTTATATAGCTACTTAAGTAGCCCCTGATAAAAAATAGTTACAGATAGCTACATATAATTGTAGGTAAAAGGGATTGTAAATGATAATAATAAGAAGATTTTATTAATTAAGTTGTCTATTTTGTTTGTGTGAAGGAAAAGGAAAAAGTGTCTGTCAATGGCTGACGTTTCCTAATCTACAACAGTCAGTCGACGTGAAAGGATGATATTTTCCAGTCAACAATAGTAGTCCACTAGTCGATGCCTCTCAGTCTTTAATTAACAATTGCCCGCTGTAAATCAAAGAACATTGGGTGAAATGGAAAACCTATTTCATTGGGGAAGGTGGGGAATCATGTCACATAAATTCGAAGTAGCCTCATTTTGTTCTTCTACAAATTAGATTTAAATGTCTAAATAAACGATAGGAAAAAGAATCTCTCTTTTTTGGTTTCCTTATTCCTAGCAAAAAAACAGGCACAATCAGCAATAAAAAAATAAATCCTAAATATTGGGTCACCTTCTCCTATGATAGCTTCCTCGACTTTCAAGGAGCATAAGCTTCCAACTACTACTACAAAGTCTACAATTTCAAATAATTTGCACTATCATATGATGGTTGTCATTTGGTAAAGCACTAGTAGAAAAATGGCCTATTTCGGTGGTTCCAAGGGGCCTATTTCGGCGGTTCCAAGGGGCCTATTTTGGCCGTTCGAAAGTGGGCTTTACCCCCGATTTGGAGCTTTAGGCCCGCTTGTTGACCAATAAAACGTCGTTTGACCAATCCAAAAGTCCCGGCTTTTGTGTCTTGAATGGGCTTTTAAAAAAAGGCTGGTTTTGTTGCTTTTCACTTTTACATCTCGATTTTGAGCACTGTTCAAGAAGAAGAATGACTGTAATACCCTTCTTTTTGCATCGTCCGTACACAAAAGCAGTTGCCGGTCTTGTCTCCTACTGCAAATTGAAGTTGGTGCCCTTGTTCAATGCGTCGACGGTTCTTCAACCCAACAACCTTTCTTCCTTATCCTTTTGGTTTCACATCACATCTCGTAGCTGTGTACAGAGAAATTCAATGCTCTGCACTTGAAGGGTTGGACATTGATTGAAGTGTGGCGAAAAGGACGCAGACGGAAGGAGTTGTTTCATTCACTTTAAATTCTGGGCGTCTTCCTTGGTTGTACACATTCACATGGTGAGTTGCTTGGTACACCCATACGAGCACAGACGACGAAATCCTACGGTAAAGTAGCACATGAATAAGTGATTTGTTTGTTCCCTTTCGTAGATTCCTTTGCTGTTTGCACCCTCTGACTTTCATTCCTTCCTTGTTTAAATTGGCGTACTGTAGTGGTGTTGTTCAAGCCACAGACAGGTAATTTACTCCATCACTTACTTAATGACGATTTTTACCGTAATTTCATTTGTGCAATTGATGTCGAAGCTTGCTTAATTACAATGGGGGTGAATGTCTACAAACAACATGAATATACTTTGTCGAGTTCAACATGCACTTTGCAGTAACCGCACATAGATTTGTTTGTGTAGATTTGACTGCTATAACTAGATTTTCCACACCTTGTCGTGTATATATTAGTCTAGCATTATGGTCAAGGGTAATCCAAATGACAAGGGGAAGCGGCCAATGGCCGATCAAACAGAGAGGAAACAGAAACATGACTGGACTCGGGCGGATGTGGAGTTACTGATCCAATTACTGGTAGAGGAGGCAAGGATTCAGCTAGGGAAGGGTGGTTCATTAGTAGGGTTAACGCACAAATGGACTAACATTGCGGAGAAATTCAATGAGAGGAGACCTGGTCTACCAACTGTTGACAAACATCAATGCAAGAACAAGGGGGATACCCTAAAAACCGGTTGGAGGAAATGTAAGGAGATTTCTCATAAGAAGACTGGTCTGGGATGTGACGCCAGTACTAACTCAGTGACATATCCACCTGAATGGATTGAAAGAATGTCAAAGGTAATTTAGGAACATATTTGCACTATGTTATTTGACATTTTGGTGTATAAATTTCATGCATATGGTAGGTAGTTACATTTAAACAGTGTTCTGCTGCAGGAGAATGTGGGGATAGCCAAGCTTGTAAACTCGAAATGGCCTTCTTATATGGTAGACGAGATGGAACTTATCTGGGGTCAGGCTTATGCAAATGGAGATTTGAGATTGACTCCAGGGGGTGAGCTGCAACACCAGAAGGAAACTGATGCTACTGACTCTGAATATAATGTCGAATCCATCATCAAAACTACGGAGATGAGGACACTGAGGTGTACCTACCTTCAATTCAGATCACCTACTCTGACTGTCAAGAAGGTGGGCAGTCTATGGACATATCCAATGCATCAAAAAAACAGCTAAGCCATGACTATGGTGTAAGCAGTAGGCACCATGTAACCGCACCATATCAAGGTACATATCATGATGGTAGTTCCCCTTTCTTTGACTTAACTGAGGGTGATGCCGTTGCTGCTGCTAGTTGTCTTGCTAATTCATTCCATCACATTCAGTATGCTGGGGTTGTAGCTGGTAGCTCACATGGGTTTGTGCCAAACAGTCTCATACTTATCCCTGACCAGCAACCCCATGAGGATAGTGTTGCACCAGTTGAGTTTAATATGAATCATACTCATGATATGCAACAACATATCACACCTGAAAAACCAGCTGAGTGGGATCACCTTATGCAGACGAGTGCTGGTGGGGTAGAACATGGCTGTAGAAGAACTAAGTTACAACCTAGGAGAGAATCGAACAAGGTGAAAAGCAAGTCTAAGGGTAGTAAGGGTAAAAGCAAAGTGCTAGTTAATGATCTAAAGGATGTTGAAGGTGGGCTACACGGCAAGTTAGGCAATGCTACAGATATTCTGGAAGAAGTGAAGAAACAAACAGGAATGGCAGATAGAGTTACAAGTGTTCCCGAAGCCGGTGAACGACTTCGTCAAGTGAATGGTTTGACTAGACGAGAGATTGTTTATGCTTTGTACGTGCTGTCTGATATAAGTCATATGGCTGTTTTTATGGCATTAGCCGATGATGATGAAATTACAAAATGGGTGAGGCTGGTGTACACCCTAAAGTATGGTCCTTGAACAACAAAACATCCCACCGTTTGTGTTAGGAAATCACTTTTTGGTTGGTGTTGTTGATTTCACTATCTTTTGCTAGTTTTGGTAGTACCAATGGAGATGTATTTTTGGGTGGGTACCGGGTCTGGTGTGTGATGTACTAGCCTTATTTTGAATGGTGGGCTGCATTAAGAACTTAATATTGGTAGTGTACTAGTGATGCGCATAATGTTGTTAGCAGGTTGGGTGTCCTGTCTACTAGCTAATGCAAACTATGTTTTCAATCTTTGTTGCCTATGACAAGTTGTGCATTTCAATCTTTTGTTTAAGTACACAATACGTGCTATAGTGAGTATTACATATTTCAGTCCCTTGACTATATTTTTCTTACAAAAATGGAAGCAATGGGTTTCAGTAATGATGTAGTCCACATTGTAAAGTCTAAACTAAGGGAAAGCCCGGCTGATTACATTAAGTTCCTTGTGCTACAAGTTGTGGAAGAATTTCAAGAGAAATTTATACTTGTTCTAGCCAAACATAAGGATCAACACCTACGCCGGTATAAGGACATTAGGAAAAAACAGTCAAGGAAAAAACATAGCTGCTATTTTTGCAAGCGGCACGGTTCGTCGACAAATTGTACTTGATTTTCAGAGAGGCCAAAATGACGTACAACTTGTCACTTGCCAATCATATCGAGGATTTGATTATAGGCAGCCAGCGCCCAAAGTATGAGCTTATGGTGGACCGTGATGGCAAAACAACTGAGACAATGACGATTAATAGGTTGCAGAAAATAGACGAACTGAATCATGATGAGTTCATGGTTGCAGCTCAGATGATAGAGAGTTATGACTATCGAGATTTGTTTGACTGTCTGAGTGATGATGAGATTGTCGAGATTGTTAGGATAAAAATGAGCGAGGAGAAGTGATAGCTATGAACATGGAGTGAAACCTGTTTGACGTTGCTTAACAGTTCAGTTTATTATTATTTACATACATGTAATATTGCCTTCACAATTTGTATGAACATAAGAGTTCTTTAATAACATCTGCTTACTTTCTTGTGTAGTTATTCATACGTCAAGATGTCAACACAGAATTTTCAAGATATTGTGTCTCTGATAGTTGCCGATCCCATCCTTTTGGACGACCTCCTCACTGCAATAGAAAGCGATATTTTTGAAATACAGAATGATTTACATCAAGTTGTTCAGTGTATTAGGGCCATTCACAACATCCCACCCAGAGTACCAATGCATACTTCTGCATTAACTGGAAAAAAATGGGTGGATGAATTATTGTCTGGTAACCCTGTTCGGTGCTTTAATGCTCTGCGCATGAACAAAGACACCTTCTTCATGTTGTGTCACACTTTCGAATACAAGTACATGATTGATTCCAAAGCGAACACTTCAGCGAAGGAGCGAGTAACATGGTTTCTTAGGACATTAAGTCATCGGTGTGCAAATAGGGACTCAATGGAGAGATTCCAACATTCGGGGTCGACTATTAGTAAGCATTTTGGTGACATTTTAGAAGCGGTGGGAAGACTAGGCAAAGATATTGTGAGACCGTGCGGCCCGCAGTATCGGGACATACCCCCGAAGATTGTGAACAACAACAAATATTTTCCAACATTCAAGGTACACATTCATTGTATTGTTTTACCATAACTACCTATCAAATCTTTACGACTTACACATATATGAATGTAGGACTGTGTAGGGGCGTTAGACGGATGCCATGTGGAATTGACTGTCCCAGAGAAAGATAGGATGCGTTTTATCAACAGAAAAGGGGTTACTTCGACCAATGTGTTAGCAGTCTGTGATTTCGATTTGTTGTTCGTGTTTGTTTGCGTCGGCTGGGAAGGTTCGGCTCATGACACTCGAGTATATTTGCATAGCATTCATGACCAATCACTTTGGTTCCCAAAACCTTCAGAAGGTAAAAATACTATCAAATAAAAATGCCTCTGGTTTGTATCAAGTTTTGTACCTTGTTAAGCGTTTTTAAGAAATTTGATATGTGAACATCTTGATTTTCCAAAGCATTACTGATTTGATCTGTTGCTTATGGTCAGTCTTCACCTGATTTTAGACTTTTATGTACTAAACAAAACATATTGTGCATTGTATTGAAGTTGCTAATCCTACAATCATCAGGGAAATACTATCTAGGTGATAAGGGTTACCTGGATAGAGAGGGACTTATGACCCCCCACACCAGAATACCTTATCACTTGTCTGAATTTAGAGTCGACAACCCCAGGGGCTCGAAGGAGAAATTTAACAAACTACATTCATCGCTTCGCTCGGCAATAGAAAGATCTTTCGGAGTACTCAAGGCGAGGTGGCAAATACTTCTGAAGGTGCCTAGCTTTCCGTTGATAAAGCAAGTGAAAATAGTTAACGCTTGTTTTGCATTGCATAATTATACGAGATTAAGCAGTTATGGGGATCCTTGCTTCGCGCTAATTGACGCTGCACCGAATTTCATTCCGTTGTCTGAAGAGTTGGACCCCAGTGACACACAACCAGCTGGAAGAGGTACATCAGATAATGGTTCGCAGGAAATGACAAATTTGAAAGAGTGTTTGACTCGGGAGTTGGCTATTAGAAGAAGATAGATAATGTTGTACTTTTGATCTATGAACATGGAGTTTCTGAAATGGAAGTTAACGTGTTAAGTTATACATTGGAAGCTGATTTCGTGATGTGTAACATTTGTAGAAAAACCCTTTTTGTATAACAGTTGCGTGGGATTGTATTTAGGTACTGTTATAATATTATGCAAGCGTATGTAATAGATTACAACCATTGTTATATGAACGTATCTGGTGCTTTGTGCTGATGTTGCTTAGTTTGGTGAGCGTAAAAGGACAAATTCATTGGCCATGTGTTTGTTCTGGTGTTCATCGTCTGTATATGTGTTGGCTATTTTACTAAAACACCTACAATAAAATACACTACACTCCCGCATCGAAACAAGGTAATATAGTTTTGTTCCTTATATATCCCAAGTGTGTCGGATCATAATGAATAATAATCACTAGTATCATGCGCACACAGATTGCTCACTGCAGAGGAATATACCAATCAGTACCTGTGGTGTTCAGGGACAGATTTTTTTTTAAATGCATTTTGGTTTAAGGTCAATTTGGACTATTTCATCCAAAGTAAAATGGAAAAAGGAGGTAGTATATTAACATAAGTATCTGATTTATTCATCTACTACGCCCAAACCCTACTACATCTTTTCCAATGCGGCCGTCCCTCCCTACTGCCAAAGGAGAGTATTATCACTGTTGGTAACCATCTCCTTCACAGCATATACATATTCTGTAATTGCGTACTCAGTCATTCACTTTTTGTGTTTCCATCTATATTAGGTGTATCAACATGTCGGCAAGAGTCGAAGACAGATCAAATGGGCAACAGCAGCAGCAGTCCCAACACTCCTCTTCTGTTGTTACCGAAGAAGTTACTTGTGAAAATGAAGTGCAACAGCCAGAACACTCTTACTCTGTTGTTACAGAAGAAGTTAACAGTGACAGTGAAGTGCAGCAACCAGAAAACTCCTCTTCTTCTGTTGTTACATAAGAGGTGAACAGTCAGAATGGAGTGCAGCAAACAAGCTTTGAACAATATCTTTTCACAGGGGTCAAACCACCAGGGTGTGATGATGCCTATTGGAAGTATTTGATGCATATGTATTCTAAATCTCGTTAGGGCACAAATGTCTCCGATTCCCGTATCAGATCGGTGACGATTTCATGTCAAACTTATATTATGTCAGTTAGGTAAATGTTGGATTGTTATGGGAAGAAGTTGTTGATTTTTATTTGAGTTGTAGGAATGTCATGTTCTATTTTGTGTTGTCAACCATGTACTAGATTTCATGTGCCGTCTTAATATCAACTAGACCTGTTTGCTTCACCAGAGAAAATCCACTCTCAGTTGTTTAAAAACATATCTTTGCAGCTATCATTGACAAAGCATAGGATCTGTACCCAATATAATTTCCATGATCAAGGCAAACATTGCACACATTAATAGGGTAACTGCAATGTGTTTTAAGTTTTATTTCAGTTGTGGCAGTTGTATTTGACTACAGACGCAGATAATGGAATAAAAATACTTGCATGTTCCTTCATTGAAATAGGTAGAAGTTAAGTACATGGTAGCTACACTTCTTCAACTGCAAAATATCTCCAAAACACTACACAGAAACATAACCACTACTTACAAATAACCTTGGTACTCCCCAGGTAGAACAGTGAAACATCTTCTAAAGATTGCTAATACTACTTAACTGGTGCAGTAGTAGGATACCTACCGTAATTAACACAAAAGTAAAGCATTTTTTCAGCATCCATAATTAATACAAAAGTGCACCAGAAATTCTACTTGTAGATGATATGTTAAATATTTGATTCAATCAGAAATGATCTTCTTGACTGAATGGTCATTGCTGGAGGACTCCGAATCTTCAAACCATGAATATGGTGAAGAAGGAGGTGAAGGGGTTCATACTCTGCGCTTCTTGTCTGGCCTGCTACTCACACCTACATTCTTCTGCCAGGTAATCACCCCAGTGCGGCTAACTGATGTTGTTCCTCCAGGTTGGTCAGCAGGTGGGGTTATTCTGCTTGCATGAGTGGTAGACCCTGCATAGAAAGTGTTTTCACAATGTGGGTGTAAGTCAACATCATTATCAGTCATTAAAAAATGATTATGTTTCTTCTCCATGGGGTTGAAAATAATAGGATTGGTATTTGGGGGCAACACAGTTTGAACCCTTGTGCTGTTGTTATCAAAGTCACTGTCATCAGATGACAACAAGATAATGTGAGATGAAGGAGAAGAAGAGGGTATCTTCTTGTTGGTGTCCATTTTTGGTAAGAAGATTTGTGGAAGTAGTTGGTTTTACACTTTAAAATTGACCGAGGAGTGCAGATGTGGTTTTGCTGTACACAATGGCAAACCTTTATATACACAAACAACATTGCAAAGCAAATGTTTGGTGGACATTAATTAAAGTATTAATGAACTCTTGGTTTGTAAAGTACCTGCAACAGATGTGACGGAGAACCGACTGAAATGAATTGCAGTAAATGAGACAATGTTGCAGAATCAGGAGTGCCAATCAGAGTATTGCTGATAAGAGATAAGGATAGAGGATATTATTTATGCAATGGCCGCATTAATGGGTGTAATATTTGTAGATGAATGAACTACTAAAGATTAACAAAGTACTGTAATACAAAGTATAATGATACCACCATCTGCAAAAATACTTTAATATATTACCATCATATAACAGAATCTAAACATTACAACCCTAGCATCCGAATGATCTTTCATCCATACTAACATAAACCTAAGGTAACTACCACATGCGGTAGATTACCACCTTTCATACAACCATCCTACACTTGACACCTTGCCACCCCAAAAAGTACAACCCTGTGGCATATCCATCTCAAAAAGTTGGTGCTTCACATTTAAATTCTTACCAAAAACCCCAACAACACTACGCAATACACATTAAACTAAACAACATCTACTAAATATGACACATAAGTTACAACCATGTTGTCCAAACTAAGAACATCCATTACTTCAGCAGACTAACAATTACCAGCAGTAACAACAGATAAATTCCAATCATCAGGCGAAATAACATTGATTTTATACTCTCCATTTCCGCTGCACCAGAATTCTCAAGTGTCTCAGTAGCATCCAGCTTGTTCATGATGGCCCTCACAGTATGCTTGATTGCATCAAGAGACTGGGTGTTGCTTCTCACCATGTTCATTAGAGTCCTAACCTGGTTCGCTGCACTTGTGGACCTACCACCTTGAGTGTTCACAATCTCATTATTGGGATCATTGGGTCTGTTCACAGCATCCCACCATTCAAAGAAACCACATGAGTTATACTTGAAAAAAAGTCGGCCAAAGTTCTCATTTGTGTATGAAATCAGCAACATGCACTTCAACTGACAGTCACAGTTGATGTACATTGTGTTTAGTTCGTTGATGCTTCTCCCACTAGAGCAAGACTGGAAGATCACATTCAAACTAAATGTTAGACTTGTGGACAATAGAAAACCAAATGAAAACTAACTTAGCAATTATCAACATGGAGGAAGGACGTCTGTTGAGTATTGTGTCAATAGCGGTAGTATATAACAGCAAACAGATGACCTACAACCTAAGCAAGTTTAGTGGTTGTGGGCTTCAACTACTTTACACTACCCAAAAAATGATAAAACCTGAGTATGCAACATGAAACATTGTGGGTTTACGAATTTTTAATAAGGATAATCAAAAGGACAGACGAAGCTCCTTGAATCAACCCATGATGTATGGGAACTTACAGAACGTGCTGATGGCATATGTGTCTTGGCTTCCCAGTAGTTTGCTGGTACGCTCATCAACAAACACAGATGCAATCAGCAAATGGAGGACGAATCTAGTGTTGGGGAACAGACAAGTAATGCAAAAATGATTCAGCAACTACCATCGAGATTAGCACACTTACCTCGCGACAATGGTGTGAAGAAATTGGTGCAAACCCTAGCAGGAACCACGAAGAAGAAAGAGGAGAACAGAGAGGAGATGGCGATCGACTGCTGCAAATGTAGAAGAGAGGAGCATATTATGGTGTCGGAGTCGGGGTAGTTTTGTCAAGAATACAAAAAGCAGAGTAGAAAATTAAAGCTTAGAATCGAACACCACTTCCGTACATACAACAATAAGCTAGGGAAATGAATCTACCCACATTCTTTATTAAGCTAGCTTCAAAAATGAGAAGCCCACTTTCGAACGGGGCCTTACCTGGCTGAAGCTGGTGTGAGAGTCAAGAGATGTGCAGAGGCGCTGAGCAGGAACAGCAAAACCAGCGGCGACTGAAAAAAATTGAGGTTGAAGAGAGAAAGAGAGAGGCGCGTACGGGGCGTACAAAATTTTCAGAATATAATTAGGTTGTTTTATTGACACACAAAACGCAGCGTATGAAGTTTACATATTATTCAGTTATTCGGGTAAACCAAATTACCCAACATGGGAACCAAAAACCGAACCGAATTTTAATTCGGGTATAACCGAATTTTTTAAAAATAGTTAAAAATTTCGGTTAAAAAAAACCGAAATAATTTCGGTTCTCAGGTATAAAACCGATAACCGGAACCAATTATGGTTAAAACACTCCTACTATGTGCCCCTTGTTAAAATAAAGTTTTTTCAGTCAGATGTGATCGCACCGACCCACTAACTTCTTATTTGGCGGGGTTTGGGTTTCCTGTGTTTAGAGCGAATTGGAATTAGTGATAGAGTTATTTTAGTCATTTATCCATCAGACAGTAAAAAAAGATCAAGTTTTGTAAGTAATAAAGGAAGTGATCTTGCATGTTTGATACAATGGAGTTACAACATAATTGGTATAGTTTAGGGTACACATTTAAGTCATTTCTTGAATACATATCCTAGTATTCATAAAAGGCGGATTCAAAACTAAAGTTGAGAAGTATGAATAAAATTATATAACTTAGGGGGTGTTTTATAAATTTTATTAAATAAAAAATTGTACACTATAATTTTATGTAATTTAACAAAGTTGTGGGTATTTGTTCTCTCTATCCCTCTGTCTTGACTCGCGCTTATACATATAATTTGGTTCGACTAAAACTATAATTTTGTATATAAAGACACTGCTAACGTATATATAAAAAACTATACATTAAATTATTATGTTACTGAAAATTGTAAAATCTACAACTATTTTATAAAATATTTGTACGCTTACAAAATTTATACTTTTAATATATATATAAACTGTAACACTACATGTAGTTAATGGGTGGTGGTGGCAACATTTGGAGGTCAACTTTCAGTTCACCTTCTGTAGCATCCTGGTATACTAGGAACAGAGTGATCCTTAGAAGGAGACATGTAATTGGGATTCAGTGCACAACGGACTAAAATTCAAATACTGGAATGGGGTAATCAAATTGAAGACCTACTTGCACAGAATCCAGTCAGAGAATTAGCCTGCCGCTCAACCTTAAAGATTGCTTCTAATTACTGCTTATTTATATGGTTTTAGTTGAGGATCACAAGCTTTGTCATGTTTTTTATTTAATTTTCTACTACTTTCTGTATTGTACTTTATGGCGGGGACATCGCTTGCTGACTTAACCATGTAATGGTTATATAGCTACTTAAGAGCGCCTGATAAAAAATAGTTACAGATAGCTACATTATAATTGTAGGTAAAAGGGATGTAAATGATAATAATAGAAGATTTTATTAATTAAGTTGTCTATTTTGTTTGTGTGAAGAAAAGGAAATAAAAAAGTGTCTTTCAATGGCTGACGTTTTCCTAATCACAACAGTCAGTCGACGTGAAGGATGATATTTTCCAGTCAACAATAGTAGTCCACAGTCGATGCCTCTCAGTCTTTAATTACAATTGCCCGCGGTAAATCAAAGAACATTGGGTGAAATGGAAAACCATTTCATTGGGGAAGGTGGGGAATCATGTCACATAAATTCGAAGTAGCCTCATTTTGTTCTTCACAAATTAGATTAAATGTCTAATAAATGATAGAAAAAAGAATCTCTTTTTTGTTTCCTTATTCCTAGCAAAAAACACCGGCACAATCAGCAATAAAAAAAAACAATCCTAAATATGGGTCACATCTGCCTATGATAGCTCCTCGACTTTCAAGGAGCATAAGCTTCCAACTACTACTACAAAGTCTACAATTTCAAATTATTTGCATATCATATGATGGTGTCATTTGGTAAAGCACTAGTAGAAAAATGGCCTATTTTCGGCTTTCCAAGGGGCCTATTCGGCGGTTGTAAACCGCCGAACGAGCACCGCCGAAAATCGGTATACCTATCTCGCGGGCTGTAAATAAAACCGCTGAAATAGTGGGTAAATCAAATCTGACGACGTCTTATCTCGGCGGTTCTTAGCTCACAATCACCGAGATAGACTCACCGGTCGGTTAGGATCGGTCTCTAGGTCGGTCAATAAGAGGTATTCTAGAACCGACCGACCCAGAGACTAGGGTCGGTCTGGATCAGTCAATTCCAGAAGGTACATGAGCTATCTCGGCGGTTTGTGAGCTAGAACCGCCGAGATAGGCCCTTTTGTATCTATTTCAGCGGTTTAAGCTTAGAACCGCCGAAGACCGCCGAAAGAACCCGCCGCGCCCGGTCCCCCCCCCCCCTTTTTTTTTTGTTTTTCCATCCCAGCATATATATATTCACCGCAACTGATTCAATGAGACCTGTAATAAAGCTTCATCCACACAGGGAGCTCCATCACACATTTAAAAAGTTTTAAAAGCTCCCAATTAATATCAATGACATGCCACAATTTGAGAGTAAACAAACCAATGCAATTACACTTAATTACACACTTTCATTATAAATAAAAAACCACATCACAATTCAAATCTACCATTACACCATCCACAAGTGTACAAAATTACAATTACATACTCGAAAAATTTCACAAAACATCTTCATGATCATCAACAATTCATTAAACTTGTGCAGACGAACTCCGACCATTCCTCAAGAATCTCAACAATTTGAGTATCATCATACTGACTTGGAGCACTTCTACGTAAGCCTTGAAAAAAATGAACATTAATCTAAAACGTACAAGTCTAACAACATGTAAAGAGCATAACTGAAACTTTTAAAGAATGTTACCTTGTCTAACGAGTGTTCTGGTAAAAGGTTCGACGCTCCTACTATGTCACTCATGAATCTCATGACATATTATCCACATTCTGAACCCCCCAGGTGCACCGGACACTATACAAACACACATATTGACAGTTATAAACAAGTTTAAACATTATCACACAAATTTATCAATTAAGAGAGTACCTTGACAGTGTTCCAAGGGATGTTACTCTTCATTGTTTTATTCTGGAGAGATAATGAAGCTCTCATGGAACTATATACATTAGCAATATGTATAGTTTTAAGCATCAGTAGCAAGTTATGAAACAGTTAATGTTAAGTAATAACAATTGTTGTTTACGATAACAAACTAATTACCTCAGTATTGCGGTGACGATCTTCGGTCTCTTGACACCCTTACCAAGTGAGTCAAATTGCAAGACTCGTGGGTACTTCAACACCAGCACAATCAATGACCAATGTCGACTGTCCACAAATTACACAATGTGTTGAAATCATTAAACAACTAACACAAACTATATGATTTAGATAATACTAAGAGAAATATTCAAATAGCATACCCTGAATGATATGGCAGCATAATAAACGACTTGTTAGAACATTCAAAGATGGCATTCGTCAGATATTGCATAAGGCCTTCCATGTCACTTGTCATCTGGACTTCACAGCACATAGCAGGACACAGGAATCCGAATCTATGATCTTCATAGACACTGATTGCCTTATTATGCACCCACCTATGAGGCAATATCATTAGTTATTAACTTTTTATTCAAATATCTAATTCATCACCGATCAATGCATTCAAAATATAAAAGATAGAAGTCACTCACATGACGGCTGACTTGATAATCGACACATTCAACCAATCCCTCGTGAAACACTCCTGGAAGTCGGACATATATATCTCAAATCGATGTGTATCTCTGATAAGTGGTGAAATGATGTATTTATAAGGTCTTTATTTACCTTTATTTCATGCAACTATTGACTTATTTCACCACTTGATAGAGCATTTCGTTAATATAGTTGAACTCATGCCGTTTTAATTTAAATTTAGGTAAAAGCTCACTTGAGCAATGGTTTTTAGGAGACTCTCAAGACTTTGTAGCTGAGCTTTAATGCCCCGAGGAGTGTGTCAAAGACGAGGGGTCAAACGAGACCATTTCGGTGTAGAAAAAGCCCTTCTGGTGTGGACCGCCCCTGTTGGGCGGTCCAGTCGATTTCGGAACACGGGAATCGCCTCTGGTGTGGACCACCCCTGTGGACCGCTCCTGTGGGGCGGTCCCGACGGAAATTTGCCCAGAACAATCGATTTAAAACGGGAAAAAAGAGGGGATTTGGGGTATTCTTTGCATTTGACACTTCCACACACACAAGAGAGGAGAAAGAACGTGAAGAAGGAGAAAGAAGAGGAAGAAGGAAGAACTCACCTTCTCCAAAGCTTCCAAGCTCCAACAATGGCTTCTTCTTACTATTTTCTAGTTTTTCTTTCCTCTATGCTTGAGTAGTACTCTATTGTGCTTTGGGATGGGTCTTTGAACCCAAACCCTAGATTGTGCTTGTGAATCTTGATTATGCCTTAATATAGTTGTTTCTCTCTTAATTATCATTCAATGTTCTCAAATTGATCTCTTGAGTGCATTGTGGTGAACCTCATCTACAATTTGGTTTTGAGTTAGGGTTTGTGACCAAATTGAGAGAGAACTCTTGATTTATGCTCCTAGGATTAGTGAGTATAATTTGGGGCTTTGTTCTAGAACTTGCTTAATGCTACTTAGTGAGTTTAGTCCTAATTGATTTTGAAGGCTAAAATTAACTAAGTAAGAATTAGCTCATATTTGGTTTAGAGGGTTATTGTCTTTGTTCTAAAAGACAACTATGGCATAAGAAGAGTTGCTAGCATATCTAGGTAGTTTGGGTGATTGCCAAATTCCCAAAGTACTTTTCCATCCATTCCATTAAACTTTCACCTTTAGTTTATTTGTTGTTCTTGCAATTACTCAACCAACACAATCAAGCTTGCCGCCGGCTAAACCCCAATTTACTGTTTTCATTGCAATTACTAAGTACCGAGACTAGGAAGTTAGGACCAATTTCCTTGTGGATACGACACTTGTTGTACTACACCGATTAGGTGCACTTGCCTATTCCTTGCATTTATTTATATACTTTGTTATATAGTTTTTGCACAACAAGTTTTTGGCGCCGTTGCCGGGGAGATTGATTCCATCAATTTCCCTAGTTCCGGTATTTTTAGTTTTTGCTTTTGTTTAAAGTTTAGTGTTTTGTTTTCTTTGACTGTGTTTTCGTTTTTACTGTTTTATCCTATCCTTGTTTATATTTTCTATTGCTATGTTGTAGTGCTGGTTTTTCTTGTGATTGATTAGGTACCTTGTGTTCCTTTTGTGTATGCCAAACACTCGGTCTAGTAGCTCCCCGCTTGCTAGTCCGAGATCTGAACTTGAGCGCACTCTTAGAAGACGCATAAGAGATTTAAACATGGCGGATGGAGATCCACCAGAATTTCAGAATAATGGGCAGCAGCAACACCGAGCCCTCTCTGATTACCACCAGCCGGATACCGAAGGGAGGCCTTCGGCTATAGTCCTCCCAGTGTTGACACCGGAGGAAGCGATACAATGGGTCTTCAAGACTCATTTCATTACTGCAGTCCGGGACTTAGGGAAGTTTAGTGGAGCAAATCCAGATGACGCTCCAAACCACCTAAGTCTCTTCCTCGACTTTTGCAATTCCTTCGGGAAAGCCGGTACGGTAAAGGAGAGAATCCGGCTGCAGCTGTTCCCCCATTCCTTATCCGACTCCGCATTAAGATGGTTTAGAAGTTTACCGCCCCAATCAATCCAAACATGGGCACAAATGGCTCAAAAGTTCCTTGCCAAATACTACCCGACTAGTAGGACGAGGCAACTGATTGGAGAGATTAATACATTCTACCAAGAGCCCGGAGAAACCTTGTACGATGCATGGGACCGGTTCAAGGAGATGTTAATGAATTGCTCCCACCATGGGTTGGATGATCAATCGTTATGCCTATCTTTTTTTAATGGGCTTGACGATGCGAACCGTTTGCTTGTGAATTCATCCGCGGGAGGTAGCTTCATGACAAAGTCCCCTCAAGAAGGAATGGAACTCCTTGAGACAATGACTAGCAACACGATGCAATGGGCTAGAAATAAGGGAAGACCTCCAAGAGCGGCCGGTCTACTTCATGTCGAACCATCCGATCATCTTTCCGCCTAAATATCCTCACTCACAAAGATGGTGGAGAAGCTTGCTACATCCCAAAAAGAGAATGCAAAATTTGTAGCTTCATCATCTTCCACTTCAGCCACAAAGGGGTGTGCTATATGTGCGGGTCCCCATGAAACCCATTTTTGTGAAGGAAGAAGTTACATGGAGGGACAAGAAGATGTCCACTTTGTTAGCAACCGCCCTAGCTACAACTATAACAGCAACAATGCCCCATGGAGAAATCATCCAAATTTCTCATGGAGGAACAACGATTCCACCCTATGGAGGGTGATTTTTCGGTATGAGGGGGGTCTATATAAATATGGTTCTTGACTGAGAAACCTAGATCCTAAAATGCCATTCTGTGGAGGGTGAAAACCTGTCACCTCGACATCCCTCAAATACCTACTCCATCGTCCGTCTTTCCCAGAAAGCATAAGGGGAATGCTAGTGAGCGCTACACCCGCTCTCAATGGGCTCCACGCGGACTTATGCCTCTAAAAGGCGGAGTTGACTAGAGTCGCCACCTAGTTTGACCTATGATAACTAGGAAGGAAGATCGGGTTCTAAGAACCGTTAATTGACTCTGAGATTGTTGCCTATGGATAGGACTTATCTGGTCATTTCAGAGATTCTGTGTGGGTTCGCACTGGGTTACACCCCTTGGAAGTGGCAACGACCACGACTTCGGATTGGTGCCCGAGGAAACCTCGGTCTCCAATTGTCGGGATTACCTTCTTTCAAAACCTTTTTAGAGAGATTCATTTAAAAGCCAAGAATAGGATTAGGAAGGACAGAGGAGAGAAAAACGAGAGTGGATGAGGCGAGCTTTTCTGCCAAGCTAGCGTCAAGAAGAAGAATGATGATTGAATTCGAATGAGTATAGAATGAAAGATTAGGAGTCTGATTTTGAGAGTTAAAGAAGTCAAGAGTTTGTGGGAGTTAGAAGGGATTTGAATGTTTGACAGACATAAATGTCGCCCTAGAGTTGGGAAAGGGGTTTTTTGGATTGGAATGGGGTCGCACCCTATGTGGGCTGCCTACGTACTCAACTCCCTGTTGAGATCAGACCTTACGTAGTTCAGGACTTTTGGAGATGTTTGAAGTTTGGGTTTGAGGGGGTAGTCTGTGAGACGCTTGGGTCTATGAGACGCTTGAAACCTTAAGACGTCGAAGTCTGTGAGACGCTCGAATCTGTGAGACGCTCGGGTCTGTGAGATGTTCGGATCTGTGAGACATTCGAATCATTGGGATAACAAAGTCTGTGAGACACTCGGGTCTGTGAGACGATACGGGGCTGTTTGGAGGTGAGGTGGTTGAGTGAAAAAAGGCATTTTGCTCAATGTGGGGTCGCACCCTATGTGTGGGTTGCCTACGTACTCAACTTCCTGTTGAGATCAGACCTTACGTAGTTCAGGTATTTGGGTTTTGGAAGTTAGATGTTTATGGAGTTTGAAAACATTGAAGTGTTTGAGAATTAGGAGGGTTTGAAGTTTCGGGTTTAGGATGCTAGTCTGTGAGACGCTCGGGTCTGTGAGACATTTGAAACCTTGAGATGTCGAAGTCTGTGAGACGCTTGGGTCTGTGAGACGCTCGGGTCTGTGAAACGCACAGGTCTGTGAGATGTTCGAATCATTGGAATGACAAAGTCCTGTGAGACACTTGGGTCTATGACATTTAGAGTGTGGGAGAATTGGAACGGAATCGAAATTGAATTGAAATCGAAATTGAATCGGGTTGAATGAATATTGGTTTGAATCAGAATTGAAATGAATTTGAATGAGTTTGGAGTTGAATTGAATTGAATAAAGTTTTGAATTGAATTGAAGTTAGAATGAATTGGATTGAATTGAATTGGGCTTGAATTGGATTGAATTGAATTGGGCTTGAATTGAAATGAATCGCATCGGGTTCGAATTGAATTGAATCAGGTTTGAATTGAAATGAATTGGATTGAATTGAATTGAGCTTTAAAAAATGAGTCAGATTGGGCCTTGAAGAATGGCCGAATTTGGTTTTGAAAAATGGGCCAGATTTGGGCTTCGAATTGGGCCTCAGCTGGATGATTTGAAGTTGGGATTGCCCATGAATTGGAATGAATTTTGAATTGTGTATGAAGAATGAGTGTGAGAAGGATTGCTTTTGAAAGAGTGTTTGATGAGTACGAGAGATTGATTTGTGTGTGTTTGATGAGAAAGTGATTTGAAATTGAATTTTGGGCTGAATTTGGAAATGATTTTGGTTTTGAAATGGATTTTTATTGGTTGAAACGAATCATTGATTGTGATTTTTTTGTGACATTTAAGGATTGTTTGGAAGTTTTTTTTTAGGAGAGATGTTTCCCACAAACAGGTACTACGACCCTCGGGTACTACGACCTTAATGTGGGCAACATCTATGAATGGTCCTAGGGCTTTTCTAAACCGGACTTGATTTGTCCAGTAATTAAGTGGGTAGACCTAAGGCTATGCTATAGCTACATGCACTAAACCAATCTAGCAATTTATAAGATGAAACTAACAAATAAAACGTCCAATGTATAATAGAACCAAAAATGTATAAACAAGCATTCAAAAATATGTACGAAAGAGACACAGAGTAAAACGATCAAGCCGACAAATACAGAGAATTATGAAATCCAACTATGCTAGGCAACACAACCAATTGGCAAATTACAACTCATGATAACAAAATTAAAGTGGTTGAATTGAAATGCTGAATTAAAAGAGCTGCTATGGGGGTCCATCGACGCCGCCTCACTCGAGCTGAAGGGGATCCGAAGAGATACACCAACCGTTTTTTCGCATTTGAAAGAGAACCCCTAGTCCTAGCCAAGGTCTGTCTCCTTAATCTCCGAGCAGTTCCTCATTTCTCAAGCAATACATCCATGCCAGGAACACAAGCAAAGACCGAGATTAATTAGTAATGAAATGTAGAGGGTTTAGGGTGTGTTCAATGGGATCATACGGCCCCTCTCAATGGAGGAAAGGGGCAATCTAATCATCTCCCACACCCCAACCGAGAACATAGAAAAGTTTCAAGCTGCCAACAAATGCTAAAGATCGTAAGATAAATCAAGCATGGGGGTTGCTACTCAAAATTAATTTGTCATCTTAGATTATGACTCCAACCAAAGTGTCGTATCAAAGGGGTGGGGTTGTGAGTCATGTGGGGTCATCTAGAAGGGTTGTATATCACTTCCCTCTAAGATGAAGGTTAAAAAGACCATCCAGCCAAATAAGTGATTTATTAACAATGTAACATAGGGAACCTATAACTCTATTCATGTTCTTATCTAAGCACACGGGACAAATTATGCTAGTTCATCAAATCAACTTCCAAACCCATACAATGGGCAAGGGGCAATTAAGTATCAAAGGCAGTTTGAATCATAATAATGGTCAAAAGTTAGAATTTCCAAACCCATAGAGGTAGGCCCACAGCACAAGCGAAGTTTCCATTTGCATGATCCTGAGTCAAATTGGTCAATCCAAAGCGCATGAGTGCCTTAAACTTGCATAACAGCAACGCAGCTCAAGCCAAAGAAAAGCATAGCCAAGTTCAATTGGATATGTGACCTCAGTCACAATGAGAAAATGAAGTGAGAGTAAATCAAAAGCAGACAGCGTGAGAGGACAAGGTTGAAGCATGATTCCAAACCACCGTATTTAGTCAACGGGACATAATGTTAGGCATAGAACCGAAATAAAATTGAAGCCTCCGTTTACAAACCAATCAGACAAGAGCTACATTGGGATGATCCACGCCAAACGAATTCCACCAATGGTTTTTCCAAACAGTGTAGAATATACACCAAAGGTCCAAATCGAAGGGTGAATCGACTTGTAAGCCTGGGCGAGGAGCAACACAAGTCATGATTCTTGGTCCGCGATGACAGGCAACACAACAACGACAAAGAAACAGAATCACATGGGTCGACATAAGTAGGACACGTACAAAGTCACTAAGGAGTCAGGTTTGATAACTTGTAACGGATGGACAGCAGACCGAGATAAGTCATCAGAGAATTCGACCTTAACAGCAACAGGTCAATAAATGGTTCAATACAAACAAGGATGTCAACGACAAGCTACACAATATCGGAGTCAGGTTTGGTAACTTGTAACAGAGGACAGCAGACCAAGATAAGTCATCAGAGAATTCGACCTTAACAGCAACAGGTCAAATAAATGCTTCAATCCAAACAAGGATATCAACGACAAGCTACACAATATCGGAGTCAGGTTTGGTAACTTGTAACAGATGGACAGCAGACCAAGATAAGTCATCAGAGAATTTAACCTTAACAGCAACAGGTCAAATAATGGTTCAGTCCAAACAAGATATCAACGACAAGCTACACAATATCGGAGTCAGGTTTGGTAGCTAAAACCGAAACAACGGTGCCACCCATTGGAGACAATTATAACATCACGACATGGCGGACGAAACGGAATAAGTAATAAAAAAAAACAAACGGACCAGCAGACAATCTTCCGTTTCATCTGATAGAGAGGCTTCATGTGCGAACAAATTAACAGGGAGCAAGGGATATCTTACTCAGACATATTCTCACCCAAAACCACCAAACCTCAGGATGCATATTCTGCATAACAGGAACCTTCAGTCGATTCGATGAAAAAGAAAAGTGGAGTCCAGGTTCTAGCTATACAGCGCAGATTCCAGATGAACATCAATTAGTAAAGCAAGAGATTAGATATAATGAGGAGTAAAGGATGAAACTGTATCCCATCACGAGTGCTGAAGACGACACTGATAATGAAAACCAAGAGCCAGTTAGGATTCACAGCCAGAGAGACTTGAGATTCACTTTCGCTTTCTTTTGTTTCCGGTGGCTTTGAAGGTTGACGCCAGGTTGGGTTGATGTAGAGGCTGGGCTTTTACTTTCGAAAGAGAAGAGCAATCGAGAGTAGGCTATATCACTGAGGATGATGAAGAAAATGGCGCCTGGTTAGGGTTTCTCGATTGCACGTTTGCAGGAATAAAGAGAATGAACAGGCAGAGCGATGTATTCCCTTGTTTGCCAGAGAGAGAGATGATGCCCGATCAGGAAGATGGCTCCCGTCGAGAGGGGAGGCGGGTGAAGTAAGAAATCGATTGAGGAAGAGGTAACGGGTCGGCCGGTTACTATTTCTTGTTGTTGTTTTATAATCAGAGGATGGGATTTAGGGTTTAGGAGATGGGTTGGGTTTTAATGCTGGCTTCGGTTTTGGGCTGTGAGCTTGGATAGGATGAACTTGGGTTTGGGCTGTTGGGTTTGACTGAAGATTGGATTAAGACCAAGTTTGGTCCACCGAAAAATAAAAAGAAAAAGGCTCACAACAATAGAGCTTCATATAAAAATGACGGAAAGAAAACAAAAGCTATAACTTAACTCGAGGAAAATCATCAGAAACGTTAATGTTTTTTTTTTTTTGAAATGCTTTGAAAAAGATTATAAAATGATGGTTTCATTTTTGCAAGCACGTTAATACGTTTGAAAAAGAAAGGCGACGACCCCTCTTATTGTGTTTCTCATTCTGGAATTTGCTTTATGGGGTGAGAATTTTTGGTGTCTACAGACCCAAGGAGGACCGAGTAATATTTCCAACAACTCGATGGGTTATAAACCTCAAGGGCCACACCAAGCAAACAATTCTCAAATGGGGTATAGACCTCAAGGTGGCCCGCCGGGATTCAGACCACAACAAACAACAACAACAACAACAACAACAACCATCCTCCTCCTCCTTCTGATGGTAACTTGGCTAGAATGGAAGCCATGATGCAAAACATGCAAAATATGACGATGAACTTCATTACTACCGCCCAAACTAAGTTCACCGAGCAGGAGGCCTGCAATGCCAACCAGATGGCATTTAATCAGAGCCTTAAAACTCAAGTTGATCAAATCTCAGAACAACTTGCTCAGAGACAGCCTGGCACCCTCCCAAGTCAACCGAAGCCTAACCCAAGGGAAACAAGCTAAGGCGGTTACTTTGAGAAGCGGTAGGCTCCTAGAAGAACCCTCTCCCCAAGATGAAGTTGATGACCAAGAGAAGCAAAATCAAGAAAATCAAGAGGAAGACCGAGAGATACCTGAGGAAGTTCAATCTCCACAGAAAAATATTTCCAAGGAGAAGAAGTCTCCTGAATTACCTATCTCTCCCACTCTTGCTAAACATCTCCCTCCACTTCCTTTCCCGAATAGGCTCAAAGAAAAGAATTAGATGAGCAATTTGGGAAGTTTTTAAGTATTTTCAAGAAATTGACAATTAACATTTCTTTTGCTGATGCTTTGAAACAGATGCCCATCTATGCAAAGTTCATGAAAGACATTCTCACAAACAAGAGATCTTTGCTAGAATCTGAAACGGTGCATCTCACTGAGAAATTTCAGCGGTCCTACTAAGGCACCCTCCTCCAAAGCTTGGAGACCCTGGTTTGCCTATCATCCCTTGTTCTATTGGTGATTTTAATTGCGGTAGTGGTCTATGTGATTTAGGAGCTAGTATAAATCTCATGCCACTTTCAACTTTTAATAAACTTGGGATTGGTGAGTGCACACCTACTACTGTGCAATTACAACTTGCTGACAGGTCTCTAGTGCTTCCGAAAGGAAAAGTTGAGGATTTGGTAGTGACTGTGGGAACCTTTGTTTTCCCCGCTGATTTCATAGTGATTGATATGGAAGAAGATGTCAAGGTCCCTTTGATTTTGGGCCGTCCATTTTTAAGAACTGCCAGGACCTTGATAGATGTGGAAAAAGGGAAGATTATTTTGCGTCTTCATGATGAAAAGCTTGAGTTTGACATGTCTAAGATAGTGAAAAGACCCGCGCATGCGGAAGCTATTTTTGCAATAGATGTTGACTCCATTTTGCAAAATAATCCACCCCCTCACTCTAATTATGATGCTTTGAGTTTTGCTTTGCTTGAGTCTGATGATGAACAGGAGATGGATCCGGAGGTGAATGAAATGGTAGCTGCTTTGGATAGAGCTCCAAGATACTTCAGAACGCATTACCCACCACCGGAACCACTGGAGAGAAGCGAGCAAAGAATACCTCCTTCGGTCGAGAAGCCCCCACCGTGGAGATGAAACTTCTACCTTCTCATTTAAAATATGTTTATCTGACTGAACCTTGTGATCTACCTGTCATTATCTCCTCCTCCCTCACAGGTGAACAAGAGGACAGTTTGCTGAAGGTGCTTCGAAGCCACAAGGGGGCAATTGGTTGGTCAATCTCCGATATAAAGGGTATCAATCCCCATTTCTGTACTCATCGAATCTTCATGGAGGACAACTACAAGCCACTCGTTCAACCTCAAAGGCGGCTCAACCCGAATATGAAAGAGGTAGTTAAAAAAGAGGTCCTAAAGCTACTCGACTCCGGGATCATCTACCCCATTTCCGATAGTCAATGGGTGAGCCCGACCCAGGTGGTACCAAAGAAAGGAGGAATCACGGTGGTGTCAAATGAAAAGGGTGAGTTGATTCCCCAGAGGACAACAACCGGTTGGAGAGTGTGCATCGACTACCGGAAGTTGAACACGGCTACAAGAAAAGATCACTTCCCCTTGCCCTTCATCGACCAAATGCTAGAGAGATTAGCCGGGCAAGACTTTTATTGCTTTCTTGATGGCTACTCGGGGTACTTCCAAATCCCTATAGCCCCAGAAGATCAAGAGAAGACCACATTCACATGCCCTTATGAAACGTTCGCATATAGAAGAATGCCTTTCGGGTTATGCAATGCTCCCGCAACGTTCCAAAGGTGTATGATGGCCATCTTCTCCAACTTTATTGAAAAAAGCATGGAAGTTTTCATGGACGATTTCTCGGTCTTTGGGCTCAACTTCGACTCTTGCCTAGAGAACTTGGACGCCATCTCTCCCGATGTGAGGAAACCAATCTAGTACTCAATTGGGAGAAATGCCATTTCATGGTGAGAGAAGGGATCATCCTCGGGCACAAGATCTCCTCCAATGGGATTGAAGTTGACCGGGCCAAGGTCGAAGTCATCGAGAAGCTACCACCACCCACCTCGGTAAGAGACATTAGAAGCTTTCTTGGCCATGCCGGGTTCTACAGAAGGTTCATCAAGGACTTTTCCAAAATCTCTAAACCTCTGTGTGATCTCTTAGCCAAAGAGGCAAAATTTGAATTCACTGAAGAATGTCTGAAGTCCTTCAACACTCTCAAGGAGTGCCTTATCTCAGCCCCGATAGTTGTGTCACCAGATTGGAGTCTCCCTTTTGAAATAATGTGTGATGCAAGCGACTATGCAGTGGGGGCAGCCCTATGTCAAAAAAGGGAGAAGATTCTGAGAACTATCTACTATGCGAGCAAGACACTCAACGATGCTCAGAAAAACTATGCCACAACCGAGAAGGAGCTTCTAGCGGTTGTCTTTTCATTAGATAAGTTCCGCTCTTACCTTGGGAAGTAAGGTGATTGTGCATACGGACCACTCAGCCTTGAAATATTTGTTTACTAAAGAGGATGCCAAGCCAAGGTTGTTGAGATGGATTTTGTTGCTCCAAGAGTTTGAGATCGAAATCAGAGACAAACCGGGTGTGCAAAATGTGGTGGCCGACCACCTCTCCCGCATGGAAGTGCCCGATGAAGGTGTGCCTATAAATGAGTTCTTTCCGGATGAGACTGTTTTCGCGATCAAGGAAGCTGATGATCCATGGTATTCTGATCTTGCAAACTACTTGGCAAGAGGAGTAGTGCCCCATAACTTAACCTACCAGCAGAGGAAGAAATTCTTCGCTGACTCGAAGCACTACTTCTGGGATGATCCTCACCTCTTCAAGACTTGTGCTGATGGGGTGATAAGGAGATGTGTGCCCCTGAATGAAGTGAAAGACATTCTCACCCATTGCCACTCTCTTGAAGTGGGAGGGCATCATGGGCCGGCAAGGACCGCAACAAAAGTTCTACAAGCAGGTTTCTTCTGGAAATCCTTACACAAAGATTGCCATGACTTTGTTGTCTCCTGTGACCGCTGTCAAATGATGGGCAACATCTCCCGCAAACACGAAATGCCTCTTAATGTGATGTTAGAGGTTGAACCATTTGACTGTGGGGCATAGACTTCATGGGACCCTTCCCTTCCTCCTGCTCCAATCTCTTATCCTTGTAGCTGTGGACTACGTGACCAAGTGGGTGGAAGCCGTTGCCTCTCCCACAAATGATGCTAAGGTGGTGACCAAGTTCCTAAGAAAGAATATCTTTACAAGGTTTGGAGTACCTAGAGCAATCCTTAGTGACGGGGGTTCTCACTTCTGCAACAAGCAATTCGAAGCTTTGATGGAGAAGTATGGAGTGAGACATAAGGTCGCTCTACCTTACCACCCCCAAACTAATGGACAAGCCGAGGTCACCAATAGAGAGCTGAAATGGATCTTGCAGAAAACGGTAAATTCTTCAAGAAAGGATTGGTCTTAAGCTCGACGATGCTCACTATGGGCATACCGAACAGCCTACAAGACCCCATTGGTATGTCCCCTTACCGTCTTGTCTACGGGAAAGCTTGTCACCTACCGGTTGAACTTGCACATAAATCGTATTGGGCTGTAAAAGCACTCAATTACGACCTCAAGAGTGCCGGAGAAAAGAGAAAGTTTCAGCTGACAAGTTAGAAGAGATCCGGGAAGAAGCCTATGAGAACAACCGGATCTACAAAGAGAAGACAAAGAGATGGCACGATAAAATGATCCTCAAGAGAGAATTCCATGAGGGAGATCGGGTCTTACTCTACAACTCTCGGTTAAAGCTCTTCCCGGGTAAGCTCAAATCTCATTGGGCCGGGCCTTTCTCTATCACTAAGGTGACCCCGTATGGTGCTGTGGAGTTAACAAACACAAAAGGTGGAACCTTCATGGTTAATGGTTCGAGGCTCAAGCATTACATGGGAGGTGACATTAAACGGGTAGAAGCTCGTCCTATCTTCCTTCGGGAACCAGGTTTCATCTAAACCTTACTATGGTCTAGCCAAAGACCTTAAAAAGAAGGGCGGCTTTTCGGGAGGCAACCCGGATTTCTTTCCTTGCCCGTTTAAGTGTTTTAACTTGTTAGTCTTCATTATTGCTTTTGCTTGTGTTTTTGGTGCTTGTGTTTAGTTTTTACTGCTGTTTTGTGATTTTGGGACTTGGAGTGTGAAATTGGATGAATTGAGGTGAAAGAAAAAATGAAAATTTGGGTTTCTGTTGCGGACCGCCCCTGAGGGGCGGTCCAGTCGTTTTTCACCAAAGAAATTGCTCTCTGTTGCGGACCGCCCCTGAGGGGCGGTCCCATTGATTCTCACCGAAAAAAAAACGCTCTCTGTCACGGACCGCCCATACGGACCACCCCTGAGGGGCGGTCCCATCGTTTTTCACTGAAAAAATGGTCTCTGTCATGGACCGCCCTTGAGGGGCGGTCCACTCGACAAATTTGAAAAAAAAATCGCTCTCTGTTGGGACCGCCCTTGCGGACCGCCCCCGAGGGGCGGTCCACTCGAAAAATTTGAAAAAAAACCCAAAAAACACTACGTTTTTTCTTTCTTTCTTTCCTTCTTCCTTTCTTCCTTTCTTCTTCGCCCGCATTCCCTCCTGCGCACCCGACCAACTTCTTCTCCCTCTATCGAGCTCGAGCTCGACCTCCACCGCACCAGCACCAGCCACTCCACACCAGCACCGCTCAACCTCGCGCGCCACCGCCACGGCCAACCGCCGCCGCCCACCGTGCCCAGCCCCTGTGCGCCAGCCCCCCATTCTCCACTTCGGAAACCTAAACCCCAAATCGATTTTAGTTTCGATTTTAGCGCCAAATCTGTCACATTTCTGCTTAATTTCCACATCTAAACACTACGGTATGTGAATCTAACTTTTTTTGTCAATTTTTGAAAATTTTGAGCAAGTTACACTTTGGGCTAGAATTAGGTCGAACCAAACGGGGCCTTAGGTGGGAAATTGAGATTTTTGCAAATTTGAGGATTTGGATTGTGTTAAATGATTATTTCTAGGTTGTGTGTGTGATTTGTACTTGCATATGAAGTGACTTGTTGAATTGGTTGGTGCATTTCACACCACTTGAATGCAATGCCTCATTGGGCTGGTTGAATTTCTTAATGCCAACTGCTTGGGTACGGTTGTGGAGGTTCTTAGAACCGGGAAAACCTAGGAAAACGGGGGAGATCATGCCGAAATTTTTGTGAATTGTTGTGTCGTTTTTAATTCTTTCTTTTTCACATGCACTTCATGAATATGTCTACAAACTACCTTTGCATTTCTCTTCTCCTTTCTGATCTTTAACTCTCTTTTGTTGTTTTGTATTTTGTTTTTCTTTCTTTTCTTGTTTTTTCTTTTATTGTCTTTGGTTTCGGACAATGCAACCACTCGACCGAGCCACCATCCGCCGCCGCATGGCCGCCAGGCTGCCCTTCGGCACCAGATTGATAGACGGCATCTTCATCACCGAAGAGGCCAAGAATTGGTACCATCATGGGCCCCGGCGGGAGTTCATCCAGGAGTGTGACGTGGACCCATCCATCGTCGAGGACCTAGACCTCCAGTCACTCTTTGATTTCTACGGATGGGGGCGGTTCTTGATGATGGGTGGGGGGTTTTACCCTGACCTCGTCCGCCAGTTTTATGCAAATGCGGCTCGGGAGGGCGTTTCGAAGCTTATCTCATATGTCGGAGGTAGACGTATAGAGATCACACAGCAGCTCTTCATCGAGGCTTTGGACATCCAACCGGGGGACTACGAGAGCGACATCTACCTCCCAGACAGCTACCTCCAGAGCCACCGCCGCCAGTTCTTAGCCACCCTCCGTACCACGCGCAGAAAGAAGAATCAGTCGGGCACTGTTTCCTGGGTCACAATGACCCCGAATATGGTCCAGGACGCCGCTCAGCGCGTCATCCTTGCTCTCATCCGATATAACATTCTGCCCCGGGACAGTAAGGATATGAATGCCATGGACTGCTTCCTCCTAAACAGCCACACCTCCCCGAATCCGGACCGGCCATTCTCTATCTCCAGGCTGATGTTCTACCACCTCTGCCACATGGTCGAGAAGCGGGATTCCCAGCATCTCGGCTACCCTCATTTCCTCCACACTCAGTTCCTTGAGTGCGGAGTCGACGTTGGAGAGGCGGTCCTTGAGCCTCCCATGGCTCCCATCGACCATGCTGCCCTCCGGCGGATGGGGTTTCGCCGTGCTCCAGGAGGTTGGGAGAAGATACGGCCCGCCGGCAGCGCAGAGTCCTCCTCCAGCTCATATACTCTCTCTACTGCCGCTGCCCCGCTCCTAGCTCTACCACCCCCACCACCTCCCACGGTTTCCCGGGAGGAGTTTGAGGCCCACCAGCGGCGCGTTGAGGAGTTGTCCGCCCAGTATGAGGAGCTTCGCCGCATGATCGAGCGAGGTGGACCACCGGCCTAGTAGTTTACTCAGGGATTTGGCTGCCTGGAGGCTCATGTTTTGAAACTTGTTATGTATTTCTGGAGATTGTTGTTGTTATTGTCTTTTATCTTTTCTTTCGCTATGCTTTTCCGTATTCTCTCTCTACTTTCCGCTTAAATTATAACATTGTGAACCAGTTTAATATAGGACTCACTTATGAGTCCCCTTTTGCTTTCTAACAATGGGCTTTCAGCGTATTCCTCGGAATCATGTTGCGCCTAGTTTATTTTTGTCTCTGCTTTGTAGCTACATACACACTGCATGCAAACACCTTTTAACGCTGAATAGGACACATGTAAGAGGAACTCTTGCAAAATTTTCCTAGGTCTCGCGCTTCAACGACCCCGGACACTCTCCAGTGTGGGGGAATCCTTTGCCCAATACACGTCTTATCAGGGGAGTACTAGTTCACTAAATTATTACACAATGCTTTACAACTTTATGTACTATATGTTTCATGCTTCGAAAAGGTCTTCTGTTTATTTCCCTTTGGGTTTAGCTTTGACAAATGAGGACATTGTCCTACTCAAGTGTGGGAGAAACGACCTTTTCTTTTTGATGCACATATCCATCTCCTTATACATGTCTATTGCTGCCATGAAGAAGTTCCATTTGTATTAAGCAAGTCTTTCCATGAATGCTTAGAACTTTCCATCAAATTTTACAACATTTCTCTCTTGAGGAGCAATTAATTGCGGTGCTTCCATAAATCCCGTTCTTGGTGAATTTTTATTGCTTAGGGGTCCTTTCTAATCTTCTCATCTAGGGATTGCTAAGGGGTGTTTCCTCGTGGAAATTTTTAAAAAGGACTTGAGAGACACCATCGGTAACCAACAAATGAGAGTTGAGTGTTCTGTAAAGCAAGGCAAAATGCCAAAATTATTTCTTCTCATCTCTTGTTGCAAAAGAAAATCAAATGCAAATCTCTATTTTTCCTTTTGTTTTTCCTCAATGCCCATTCTTGAGAGAAGTTGGCCATGGTAAAAGTTCTCTAAGTCCAAAGATCTTTAAGCACTTGGAAACACTCTAGATCATACCCCGAAGCTCTATATTTTTATTTACCCTAAGCACACCCATGTCACCATGAGAAGGTTGGTTGCACTCCTCTTGAGATTTTTCCACGATTTTGCTCACCAAAGTTCAAGAATTCATCTAAATACTTGTTTGCTATAAATGTTCCTTCTTGCTATGGGTTCCTAGCAAAATTTTGCTTGAGGAAAAGCAAATAGATAAGTGTGGGGGAGTTGATAAGTGGTGAAATTATGTATTTATAAGGTCTTTATTTACCTTTATTTCGTTCAACTATTGACTTATTTCACCACTTGATAGAGCATTTTGTTAATATAGTTGAACTCATGCAGTTTTAATTTAAATTTAGGTAAAAGCTCACTTGAGCAATGGTTTTTAGGAGACTCTCAAGACTTTGTAGCTGAGCTTTAATGCCCCGAGGAGTGTGTCAAAGACGAGGGGTCAAACGAGACCTTTTCAGTGCAGAAAAAGCCCTTCTGGTGTGGACTGCCCCTGTGGGGCGGTCTAGTCGATTTCGGAACACGGGAATCGCCTCTGGTGTGGACCGCCCCACAGGGGCGGTCCCGACGGAAATTTGCCCAGAACAATCGTTTTAAAACGGGAAAAAAGAGGGGGTTTGGGGTATTCTTTGCATTTGACACTTCCACACACACAAGAGAGGAGAAAGAACGTGAAGAAGGAGAAGAAGAGGAAGAAGAAAAAAGGAAGAACTCACCTTCTCCAAAGCTTCCAAGCTCCAAATGGCTTCTTCTTACTCTTTTCTAGTTTTTCTTTCCTCTATGCTTGAGTAGTACTCTATTGTGCTTTGGGATGGGTCTTTGAACCCAAACCCTAGATTGTGCTTGTGAATCTTGATTATGCCTTAATATAGTTGTTTCTCTCTTAATTATCATTCAATGTTCTCAAATTGATCTCTTGAGTACATTTGTGGTGAACCCTATCTACAATTTGGTTTTGAGTTAGGGTGTGTGACCAAATTGAGAGAGAACTCTTGATTTATGCTCCTAAGATTAGTGAGTATAATTTGGGGCTTTGTTCTAGAACTTGCTTAATGCTACTTAGTGAGTTTAGTCCTAATTGATTTTGAAGGCTAAAATTAACTAAGTAAAAATTAGCTCATCTTTGGTTTAGAGGGTTATTGTCTTTGTTCTAAAAGACAACTATGGCATAAGAAGAGTTGCTAGCATATCTAGGTAGTTTGGGTGATTGCTAAATTCCCAAAGTACTTTTCCATCCATTCCATTAAACTTTCACCTTTAGTTTATTTGTTGTTCTTGCAATTACTCAACCAACACAATCAAGCTTGCCGCCGGCTAAACCCCAATTTATTGTTTTCATTGGAATTACTAACTACCGAGACTAGGAAGTTAGGACCAATTTCCTTGTGGATACGACACTTGTTGTACTACACCGATTAGGTGCACTTGCCTATTCCTTACATTTATTTATATACTTTGTTATATAGTTTTTGCACAACAATCTCCTGCTTGAACTTGATGGTGAAATATTCACTCGTGATCTTCCACAGTGAAGGAATCACAATGAGGTGGTAGCAGCAACAACGATGAGTGCAGAATCTTCATATTAGTCGACAAGCCGGCCAATATTCTTTTCTCCACCAAATCAGGTCTAAGCATGAAATTTGTGGATGCCTTTGATTGAACAGGTGCAGCAATTCTTTTTCCTTTTCCCTTATCAGTCTTGGTCTCTTCCTATGATATTAACTAATTAAGTATATGGATGCAAGGTGGTACATCAATAGTTTTAAGCAACGGTTAAGAGTAAATACCTGCCCAGGGAGTTTGACCAATCGTACTGGCCACTGCACTGTCGCAGTTTGTGCGGAACGCAAGGTAGGTCTTTGTGTGATCGGCACCGGTAAACAGACTTCACCATGCTCTGCAACAAACTCGTCCAGAAGCACTCGTGTTGTCGGAGTGGTTCACCGTGCACAATATCACTTGGAACTGAAGGGACAAGTTTTCCCCATGCCACCATGACCTCTTCTTCTCCAATTTGTAAAAACAATGTGCACTCAGTGGGTGCCTGAATGTTATGTGGAACTTGTTTAGATAAAAATTGTGAATTCCTTGTTATATGATGATATTAGTGATAAAGTGAAAAAATCTTAATCGTCATGTACTCAATTGAAATGTTGGTCTAACCTTTAGAGATGCATGGGGAAACGGCTCAGCCGAGTGGACACTACTTCCCACTACCGGTGCACTCTGCTGAATGGGTGACTCAACTGGTGGTCGAGAAACCTCTTGGCTTCTATGCTGCTGTGTCTGTAGCCTTGACATAGCCTGAGCGATCCTCTCATCGACACTCTGATGAATCCTCTGCTCCATCTCAGTCATCGCTCTCAGGTGCTCCTCGTAGCTAATCGTCCTTCCCTGTGCATTTCTGGACCCGGGTACGCCAAATGCCTGGCGGATACCAACGTGCCCACCAAACCCAATGGCACAACCTGGATGATCCTTCTTACCAAGCGCGTGTAAGAGGATTATCATTCCTCTGTGAGGTCCAGGTGCCCTGGGTGAGCTGAGAGCTTAATTCACCCTAATACAACACACAAATACAGTTATTAGTTTAACATAAGTTCATATACAAATGAAATGAACAGTTTGACTAAAAATAAAATGATATCACTTACCATTTGAGCAATAACTGCTCTCGAGGCTTCATCATATTGAGGATTTTCGGGAGTAGAGTTCTTCGGAATGTGGCTTAACTCCCACACTTTCATTCTTCTGCCACTGGTATCCAATGAGCCATCCGTGGGCAGATATCCCTTTTGCTCCCATTCTGGTACCCTTTGAGCAATACTTTTTCCACCTAAGTGGTGAGGGTACAGATTCTTCTTAGCATTTGCTTGTTGTTGCGCACGGAGAGCCTGCATAATATGATCATGTTTAATGAAATTGAACACAAAAAAATAAGAAATTAAGAATTTATGTATGTATGACAATAAAGTGCACCTGGAACTCCGTGTGTGACGTGACTCAACAAATTGTACCCATTGCTCTTCGGTGATGCCCTCGTAAACCTCCCATGTGGTCTCTCACCGTCGAGACCATGATCTGGAGCATCTGGATCTTCTGGATCAGGCATCTTGTAGATGTACTTGTCAGCCAACTTATTCTTGTGGTCCCGGAACTGTTTCGACATCGCTGATAGCACATCCTTTTTAAGTGCGAGATCCACGGAGAAACGAGACTACATACATGATCATTCAGTTAGTAAAGTAAACATAAATGTTCTATTATTTCACAAAAAATCATAGTAATAATGTAGAGATTTACCTGAAGACGCTCAAACATTAGTATCCTTCAACGCTTGAGGCACTTGCTTCCAGTTGTGGTTTATGTTACAATATGACTTCACCAAATGGCTACCGTAAGCGGTGAAGTCATTCTTACAATTTCCATGGGGTTGGTTGTACTGATTGAATTGCACCGGTTTTGTAGGAGGGCCCTTGTTAGCCTTCAGCCCACGTGTGGCACCGCTCTTCTTTTGCTTCTTGGCCGCTGGTGGGACAACAGACGGCTCTTCGGTCTGCTGTGAAGGGCCAGCCTCAGTCTCACGTAAAGCTACCTGGTCGTTCTTTTTCTTTCCTCCTTTTGGGACCCGCTTACTTGGTCTATTCTGTTGTGGCTCAGGTTCTCCAGTCAAGAGAAACTGTCCAACGGGGCCATCCATAGGGTGATCATCCACTGCAAAAAAATAATAAAGCATTTTCATCAGATAAAGTCATTATATAAATTAACATAAATACTATGAAGCATAACGACAACAGTTAAGATGACATTACAGTCTATATTCTACTAACAACATTACCTGACACGAAAACATAAATCATTTCATATTTTATACCCAAACACCCTCATCATGGTCTAATCGTGCGTAGAGCAAATCGTTTTCGGTAACATCGAATCCGGTAATCCAGTAGAAAACAAGGATGTTTCCTCTACCGTTTCATTGTCATCGTTATCCTCATTCTCATTTTCGATTAAAACCGGCCTTCTTCCTGGAAGAACAACAGACCATCTGCAGTCTTTCGGATCCTCAACATACCACACTTGTTCGCAATCCTTTCCCAGAACAAATTGATCATCCTTATAACCGACACATGAAAGATCAACCAAGGTAAGCCCTCCATCATTTTGTACCCGTTCGGTGTCCCCCACTTGCACCGGAATAACAGAAAGGAATCAATGTCATAGTCTATTCCCCCGATGTCCTCGATGACACCATAACCACTAGAGTTACTAACTGGTTGAGATCGGTTACCACTGTGGTACTCAGTGGCAACAGCTTCAATTTTTACCCCACTATTCTGGTTTATCGATTTGGCATCTTGGTGTGCCCCTCAAATGATGTAATATTAGTTTCAGTCCGATTGCCAAACATCTGATCTCTTCACTTACAGCTTCTGGATCTGATGATGCTAATGTCAACACATTATCTTTGAACCATTGGATAAAAACTCGGTTTTGTTCCTTTGTCAGCCAATGTGGTCTTTCAAAGGATTTTGATGCCTTAACTCAACCATATGGGTTTCGAATAAGGTTCAACAACCTCAAGATGTTTTAAGACAAACAAATGTGCTTGCTGAATAAGTTGACGTGAAACTTGCACGATCTTTCTACCAATGACCTTTTCCCATAAACCTGCCATATGTCGTGGTTTTGGATACCAATTGACTCTGCCTCACTCAAATAATCGTCACAAATTCCGTGACTTCCTCAGTCACTGTTGCTTCAACAATGCTCCCCTCTGGTCGATACCTATTCTTCATTCTACTTTTCAGAATACCATATGCCGTTCAAAGGGTACATGTACCGTAAGTATACCGGACCACAGAACTGTATCTCTCGAACGATGTGCACAATTAGATGCACCATTATGTCAAAGAAAGATCGTGGAAAATACATCTCAAGTTGACATAATGTGACAACAATTTCACGTTGTAGATCATCTAGAGAGGTTACGTCAATTTCCTTGGAGCAAACAGCGTTGAAAAAGAAACATAACCGAGTTAAAGCATTTCTGACATCAGATGGCAATATCCCTCGGATTGCGACTAGAAGAAGATGTAACATCAGTACATGATAATCGTGAGATTTCATGCCTAAAAGTTTTGAATCCTTCATCGATACAATGTTCTTCCAGTTTGAAGAGTACCCAGACGGTACTTTTACTGAGTGAAGACATTTGCAGAAACTAATTTTTTCAGCCTTTGAGAGCGTGTAGCATGCAAGAGGTAGGTATATTCGTTTCCCATTCTCTTGTGGGTGTAACTCCTTTTGTATACCCATGGTTTTCATGTCCTTTCTGACTTTCAATCCGTCTTTTGTTTTGCCGGGTATATTGAGCAAAGTCCCACTCACTGCCTCACCAACATTCTTCACAATGTGCATGATGTCTAAGCAGTGTCTCACAGGAAGATGACGCCAATAAGGTAGATCCCAAAAGATAAAACATTTTTTCCAAATGTTTTTTGCCGGTTTTGATGTGTTTCTAAATACATTTGCAATGTCCGTAACCTTTTCATACACTTCCTTAGAGCTCAAAGGTAGACGGGCCACACGAGTTTCGGCTTGACCATTGAACAACTTTCTCTTTGCTACTCGATAAGGGTGATCTTCGGGGAGAAGACGTCGATGACACATATAAACATTCTTCCCACAATGTTTTAAACGGTCCGAACAAGTGTCTTCCTCGCACATGGGACATGCAAATGTTCCTTTAACTGTGTAACCGGACAAGTTCCCATACGCAGGGAAGTCATTGACGGTATAGAACAACAAAGCCTTGAGCGTGAAATTCTCTCTTGCATAAGCATCATATACCACAGTCCCCTCATTCCACAATAGCTTCAGATCATCTATCAGAGGGGCAAGATACACATCAATGCTATTACCTGGCTGCTTGGGACCAGATATCAGAAGAGATAACATGATGTACTTTCGTTTTATACACAACCATGAGGGCAAATTGTAGATCACTAGCAGAACAGGCCATGTACTGTGTTGACTACTCAACGTGTCGTACGGGTTCATTCCATCAGTACATAATCCAAGCCTCAGATTCCTATCTTCATATCCGAAATTTTCTTTGTACCGTCTGTTGATGTTTCTCCACTGAGGCCCATCTGCTGGATGTCTTAATTTCTCATCATTCTTTCTACCATCCGCATGCCATTGTAAGTTCTTTGCATCTTTCGGATTCGTAAAAAACCGTTTGAATTTGGGTATAATCGGTAAATACCAAAGTAGTTTTGCTGGAGGGCTTTTTTTCTGAACGGAGGAGTACTCACCATCTTTATGCTTATACCGGGACAACAAACATTTCGGGCAATTGTCCAGATGCTCGTATTCACCCCTGTACAACACACAATTGTTTGGACACGTGCGAATTTTTTTGTACTCTACTCCCATTGGACACACCCATTTCTTTGCCTCATAGGTGGTGGTAGGGAGACTATTCTCATCCGGTAGCATATCATGAATCAGCTCGAGGAATGCCGTGAAACCTTTGTCACTCAATCCATATCTTCCCTTCAGGTTGAACAAATTCAATATAGCTGTCAATTTCGTGTACTTAGTGCACGTAGGATACAACGCCGTCTTGGATGCGTCCAACAACCTTTGATACTCATCCGGCCGGTCGACAAAATTATCCTCAACGTTATCAAGCATCTCGTCTATTTGCTCATCATGATAAGTCGGCTCACTGTCATTGACCCCGGAAGCGCTTGGGAGTTCCGACTCGACAGAATCAAATGTGTGGTCGGTTGACTCGGTTCTCATCCTCTTCATATCATTAATGTACGAGGACCCGACATTATGTTCAACACTTTCTCCATGAAAAGTCCATCTCGTATATAGTGGCATGAAACCGCAAGTCTTTAGATGGAATTCAATTTCCTTAATGTCTGAAAATTTCCTTACGACACCGCAGTCAACACAAGGACAAGGTATTTTCTCCGCCTTAGTCATGTCCTTGTGCTGCACTGCCGCTTTGCAAAACTCTTTCAACATCTTGTCAAACTGATCCCCTCGATCACCATACATCCAGTCACGCTCCATACTATATTTGAAACACAAAATACGGTACGTTTAATACCGTATACTCAAAATGAAAATGTTTTTGTACCATTGATTGTATTTGTTTCTATGTATTTATACTCTAATGAAGCGTGACTGGATGCGTATTAAATAAGCTAGCTAGCCTAACTCTAAGGTTTCAACCTAAATTATATACTAACACCTATATTATCTCAATACATAATCGCAATTATCAAACAAAAAGCAAAGTTTAGTTGCTTACTTGTACACAGAAGAGAAAACTGCAACGGTGACGGAAGAAGGTGGAAAACAAGAGAGGTGGTTCACGGACTTAACTGTAGTGAGACCTGATAAAGAAAAAATTTAGATATTGTTATACATATACACATACATCAAACAATATTAATTACGAAGAGATTTTGTTAAAAAAAAATCGGCATGACCTTTGCATAATTTTACCTATCCCATGCTTATTATTAAGCATTCACCAACCATTCATCAACACAAATTTCCATCACAAATCAAACTAATACCAAATTTATTCATCAAACCAAATTTTAATAATTTGTGGAAATCAAATACAAAGTGAAAAAGAGAAAAAGATAAGTTAGATTATATTACCGGTTCTTCTAACTCCGTTTTCAATCTACCGTGCAATGACTGACGAGTTCTTAACCACTTCTCTATAGATAGAATAGAAACTAATTAGTTTACGTATGTTAATTATTTGTAATTAGGATTGCAAAATTATACATAATGAGCTAAAAAGATGAAGATGTAGGTTGAGAATATTACGGGTTCACAAATGAAATGTATTCAGCCCCGTACGACTTCAATCTGGTGAACCCATTTAGTGATTTCCCTCTACAAGGACACAACCATGCTTATTATTAAGCATTCACCAATCATTCAACAACACAAATTCCCATCATAAACCAAACTAATATATACCAAATTTATTCATCAAACCAAATTGCAATAATTTGTGGAAATCAAATACAAAGTACAAAAGAGAAAAAGGATAAGTTAGATTATATTACCAGTTCGTAAATGAATTGTTCTCCGCTCCGCTTTCAATCTACCATGAAATGGTTAAGGAGCTTCTTAAGTATTTATCTGTAGAGACACAAATACATATAGATACAAGAGAAACTCAGTAGTTGTGTATGTTCCTTGTTCGTAAATATAGGATTGTAATTATAGTGGACTGAAAAATGAAGACATAAGTTGACTATATTACATGTTCACAAGTGAACTGTTTTCAGCCCCGTACAAGTTCAATCTACAACAACAGCTTAGTAATTACTCCCTACAAAGGCACAAACACACAAAATGAGTAAAAAAATCAAAATTTTCATTTAAACATTTCATCGAACACCTTATGAGCACATGTATTTTCACTTATTTAAAACTGAATATATACATAAATCTTATACACACCACAACTTAGACATCCACATACACATTTACAATCTTAATATCAACAATCAACACAACAAATACATGATTGGAACCCTAAAATTCAAATTACCTCTCCCTCTCTGTTCGCAACTACTGCTGCTGTCGTGGGACTCGAACTGGGAGGCGGCGACGGCGACCGTAACGGCGGCGGGGCGGAGAAGCGGCGAAGACCACGGCAGCACCCACGGGCGGCGAGGTCGACGGTTGCGCAAGGGATTTCGCCGTTCGCAACAGAGAGGAGGGGAGCAGTGAAATCCAGTGAGAAAATACGATGAATTGGGTTCAGGGGGGCTTTAAAAGGACCTATTTCGGCAGTTCCTAACGAAGAACCGCCGAAATAGATGATAAAATAAAAAAAGGAAAAAAAATAAAAACACCTATTTCGGCAGTTCCTTACTAGAAACCGTCGAAATAGGTCTATTTTATTTTTATTATTATTAAAGAGGGCCTATTTCGGCGGTTCATTACCCAGAACCACCGAAATAGGTTCCCGACCTTTTCAGAAACCAACCTATTTCGGCGGTTTGTTAACAACCGCCGAAATAAGGGCGTCGAAACAGCCCATTTTTGTACTAGTGAAGGTACATGCCTTACATAGCTATTGTTCATTGACAAACGCTTTCAGTTACTATTTAGATGTCCAACAATTATTCTTGCTATTAATGGTGCATGTTTTGATTTTCTATGTACATACTCTCACGAGTCTCACCAGCAAACTGCAAGTGTAGAAAAATGCATCAACACATTGTTGACTCCTTGCATAAGCTCACTACCACTCGTATGGGAATGCGCCTTTCACGCTACAATTACTTTATCAATTGTAAACCCTAGACCTTTACTATCCCAAAAAAGACACTATTTGTTTCACATATCTTCTGACTATTCCACGCTTAGGTTTGTTCGTGCAAGTGCTAGCCTGATGTAAGAAGTATATTAGACACAAAAGGCCCGTTTGTAATTGCAATACAACTTCTTAGTCTACTTCTTGACAAAAAAATCTACCTTTGTTTCATTATCACGGCTAATTGAAATATAGTTGACAAAAATTCGACTTAAAACAGGCCCAAAATTTCTTTTAAGACAACAAGTTGTATCTTCCTTGGTTATGCCTCTAACTACAAAGGATACCTTTAGGGGGCGTTTGTTTCGAGCGGGAGAAACAAAATTGAATCTGCAAAGGGAATGGAGAGCAATGGAAAAGAATCCCTTTGATTTTCCCAGTTGTTTGTTTGAGTTGGGGGAAATGAAATGAATAACTGGTCAATAGCTGTTAGTCAGTGGTCAACGGTTGTCGGCTACCGGTCAACGGTCATTAATTGTTGATCAACATTCACCGTTCACCGGTCAATGGTCATTAGTCATCGGTTAGTGGTCATATGTTGACGGTCAAAGTGTATTGGGGAAAGAGAATCCCATTCCCAAGTAGGGGTGGGGAATCAAGATAGAGGGTTTTGGGTAATCTTATTCTTTTTCCTGAAAATAGAAAAAGTTGACAAAACAAATAGCAGGAAAGGGAATCATTCTGATTCTCTTTCCTGGTTACCACAAAACAAACTCCCTATGATTCATTCTCTTACCTCCATAGATGTCTTATCTAATGAAGTCTAGCTCTTTCCATACCCCACCATTCTATCCACATCTTTAACCTCTACCTCACCAACCATTACCCTACTTATTTCTCTTAATGCATCACACTAGATTCAAGAACAACAATTAACACATCATGTTTCTCTTTCCTCCACCTCTACTAATTTAGTTTTAGCGCACACCATCACCACTACTCTTGGATGTAAACTAAAGGCCATAAATTAATGTTGATGTAGGTGATAAGCTTTTCACTGAAGAAACATGCAATGTAACATTCCCATATTAGAAGTGGATAAGACATAATACTAACTTCAAACATTAGTGACTCTCCCCCTAGTTAAAGTGGCTTTTTAGAATTGTACTCGCTGCAGCTGAGGAGTTGGGATGGTCTTTGGAGGGGCGATGCGTAAAACAATAGATCGACCAAACTACCAGGGGCGGAGACCCCCGCCCCAACTCCCTCGAGTATATACTTAAGTTAGTTTAAGTTTTCTTGTTATATATTTTATTTATGTAAATAGATTTTGGTTCACCCCCATAACATTTCGTAAAATATCATCTTGATATCACTAAATTTTATTTACTATCAATTTTATTTCTATTAATATGTAATATTTGTTATAGAATTATATTGTAAAAAATCATTTTTAGTCTATTAGATAAAAAACTCTTCTTAATACTCTTATTTTAACAATATAGTCAAATATAAAACTGATTATTATATCAATCATAGTAATCATGTATACAAGTGTTTTTAGCTTGTTATTACAGATTTTGCAAATTCAAATTTGAATTTCTCACAATTATATTTGGAAGAATTTTTTAGAAAAAACTAACACAATTAGAACTATTGTTCTATATTATTGGCATTAATTAGTATACCAATTTTCTAAAGCTTAAAATAAAAAAAACGTAAAACTAAATTCTTTATATATTAATCCATATATTTAAATTTTAAGCTAATTTTTGTGTCAAATTCAATATCTAATATTAATTTTTAGAGTATAGTTATGAATATTTAAAATGTATATTAATTTAAAAATGAAAAATTAATTTTAATATATTAATTAATATTATTAAAAAAATTCTCACCCTCTTAAACAAATTTCATGGCTCCGCCCCTACAGACTACAACCTTCAAACGCACAAGTGGCTGTGAATGAGAATGACTGTTGTTGAGCAACTTGGGATAGTTGCAATAGTTGTCTCTCCTAAGCCTTATTCTTTAGTCCGGTTTTCACACTAGTAGAAAAAGGCCCTATTTCGGCGGTTGTAAAATGCCTATTTCAACGGTTGTAAATCGCCAAAATGAGCACCACCGAAATAGGGTGTAAGACCTATTTCGGCGGTTGCTTACTTAAAACCCCAGAAATAGGTCTGTGCCGAAATAGAGTTTTTAACCACCCTATTTCGGTGGTTGCTAAAGAAGAACCGCCGAAATAGGCGATCGACCTACAATGGGGCGGTCATCTGGGTCGGTCCATTACAAAAAGTTTGGGAAAAATTTACGACCGACCCGTCTTGGGTCGGTCATCTGGGTCAGCCCATTACAGAAAGTTGGAAGACGGGAAGACCGACCCACGTTGGGTCGGTCATCTGGGTCAGTCCATTACAGCAAATTGGAAGACTGGAAGACCAACCCACGTTGGGTCGGTCGTCTAGGTCGGTCGACCTATTTTGGCGGTTCTTTGGAAGGAACCACGGAAATAGGTCCTTTTTCCAATCACCGGAGCATCCTATTTCAGCTGTTCTTTGGAAGGAACCGCCGAAATAGCTGGTGTTTTTTTTTTCCTTTCCAGCTTGTTTATGCACCCAAATACACCACATAATCAAACAAACCTGTAAACACATTGTATATTGTTGCCACCATAGTGGGGCACCTCAGTAACATACCATAAAGTGACCACTATCATCGGCACGCATCAATAAATACAAGAAAGAAAAAAAAATTCATAACACAAATAAGCATTAGTTGTACACTTCACCACACTCCATTATAATACAATTACTACATTTCAATCTAATGAAATACATCTATGACATAACTAATGTTCAATGTAAACTAAATTAAGAGAATCAACTAAGTATGTCGGTGGTGATAAATTCTGCCCAATCCTCGAGAATCTCATATATGTGCCTCTCTTCATAATGTCCACAACCCACAAGTTCTTCCATAGCCTTGAACAAACAAAAATGAATGCTAATGAGACACAAAGAATGACAAAGGATAAAACTACATATAAACCAAGACTTTCAAAGATAGTCTTATACCCTATCCAATGAGTTTTCTGGCAAAAGTCTGGATGATGCTACTAAGTCATTCATAAACCTCATAACATAGTAACCACATTCTGATCCACCAGGTTGTACTGGACACTATACATTCACACATGAATGTTATCAGTCATACTCGCAGGTCTACTATTAACATGTTAACTATTTACACATAATAAGTAAAACTACCTTTGCTATAGTCCACGGGATGCGCTTCACTTGTCTTTGCAATGAAAAAAGTGCAGCTTTGAAGGCACTATACAAAATAAACAGTTTGGATGTAATACACATATTAATCAAATTTAATGAAACAATTTATTAAGTTATGACAATTGTTATATAATTTAAATAACTTACTTCAATAGAGCCGCAGCTATCGCTGGCTTCTTGGCACTCATACCAAGTGAGTCAATCTGAAAGACTCTCGGGTATTCCATGGCCACAACCAACAACGACCAATGACGACTGCTCACATAGTGAATACAATTGAAATCATAACACGAATAACATAACTTATAAATAAAACATAATAAGATATGGAAGTATGACTTACCCTTGATAAAATGGCAGCATAATGTATGGCTTGTCTGCACATTCAAATATTGAATTCGTCAAGTACCGCAAAAGACCTTTAGGGTCCATTGACAAAGTCACTTCACAACATGTAGCAGGGCACAGGAATCCGAAGCGATTAGTTTGATGATATCACATCGCCTTAGATTGCACATGCCTACACCATAAAGACAACAACATCAGTGAATAGAGTTTTAATACAAAAACTAATTCAAGTCTTTCATTAAGATAGGAAAAGGTATGAGATCGCTCACATGACAGCTGACTTCAGAATCGATATTTAACCAGTCTCTCTTGAATACATCAACGAAGTCGGACATATATATATATCGAACTGATGAGTCCGCCCTTCGGGTTCATGGTGATGAAAAAGACCCTGGGTATCCTCCATAGTGATCGTATCTCTTTAAGGTGACGTCATCAACAACCAGAGTGCAGAAGTCTCATCTTCTGTGATAACCCATCCAATATGTTCCGCTCTACTAAAGCGGGTCTCACCATGAAATTGGTGGATGTCCTCGTGAGAGCTGGTGTGGCAGCACTTTTCCCTTTCCCTTTACAAGTTTTTTTTACTCGACATTTTCCTAAGTTGTTGATTAATTAAGTTTAAGTGACTCACCCTAAACCATATACTAATTGAAATATCGTATAATTATAATTTTAGAATAAATGTTCATTATGTTTACCTGGCCCGGGATTTTGACCCATGCAACTGGCCGTTGGATTGTAGTTGTTTATGCAGACCAAAGTATTTTTCTTTGTGGCAGAGGTACCGGAAGAGCAACATCAGCATACTCTGCCACATAATCATCCACAAGCACCCGGTCATACCCCTGTCGGAGTGGTTCATCATGCACGATGTCTGTATGAGATGAAGGAAACAATTGACCCCACGCCACCATAACATCCTCACCTCCCATTGGCATGAACAACGTGCATTCAAGGGGTTCCTGAACATTAAGTAGAGAAGGGTTAGACGAACACAATCGAAGTGCATAGATGGTAATAAATAATTTATTTTCTAAGTTAATGCTTCAAACGTTAATAGATGCATATGGATATGGATCTACTGAGTGCACACTACTCTGTCGGAATGTTGTGCTCTCCTCCCGATCACCTGATGGTCCAGGGGCTGGTCTAGTCACCTCTTGACTACTGCACATTTGTGAGCGTATTTTGGACATCTCTTATGCGACCATCTACTGAAGATCTTGCTTAAGAATTTGCTCAATATCAGCAGTTATCTTCAAATGCTCCTCATAGCTGATCATCCTTCCCTGTGAGCCTTTCCTAGACCTAGGATTACCAAAAGCCTGACGGATACCAACTTGTCCACCAAAACCAATAGCGCGGCCAGGATGATCCACCTTTCTAAGAGCAAAAGAAAGGGGATCATACTGTCTGCTCGGAGTCCAAGAACCCTCAGTAACTTAAGAGCTTAACTCTTCCTATAAAACATACAAACAACATAATTCATTAGTTTACATGAGTTACACAAACAAATATTAAATTTAAGTATCATAATTAGATTCTCACCATTTGATTTATAATAGATCTCATGTCGTCATCGTATTGAGGATTTTCCGACATCGAGTTTTTTGGCAATCAACTCAATGTCTAGACCTTCATCCTCCTATCGCTAGGAGTCAGTGACTCATCAGTTGGAAGCAAGCCCTGTTTCTCCCACTCTGGTTCTTGCTCGGCAATACCTTTACCACCTAAGTGATGTGGGTATAGATTTTTCTTCACATTTGCATGTTGTTTTGCACAAAGAGCCTACAAATACTTTTATAATGTATAAGATACAAATAAGTAAATAAAACCGCCGAAATGTATAAAAGATGAATGACTACTAGCTCTACCTGGTACTCAGGCATGTGATGATACTCAACAAACTGCATCCACTGCTCCTCAGTGATGCCCTCGTACACCTCCCAGGGTGGCAGTTCATCTCCAACTTCTTCGGGATCATCTGGGTCTTGATCCGCAGTTCCATGAATGTACTTGTCGAAGAGCCAATTTCTATGGTCGTGGAACTGTAGCGCCATTTTTTTCAGGACATCATCCTTAAGAAAAGGATCTATGCAGAAACGAGCCTACATAAACAATTAGTTAGTCAATTAGTAACACAAGTAATGAGAAACTATAAAATCATATAACATATTATCAAAAAATAGCATACCTTAAGACGCTCAAACATAGTGTCCTTCAATGATTGGGCCACTTGCTTCCATGTGTGGTTTATGTTGCATAACTCTTGACCAGGTGGCCAGAATATGCAACATAATCCTTCTTCCAATTACCGAACGGCTGGTGGAACTCATTGAACTGTACAGGCTTCGTGGGGGGACCTTTATTAGCCTTCAGTGCACGGGTGGCACCTCTCTTCTTCACCTTCTGTCCGGAGGAGGAGGCAGCTGCTGGCTCTGTCACCTACTGTGATGAACAAGCCTCTTCCTCTGATGGTTGAGCTGTTTTCCCCTTCTTTCCACCTCGTGTGACCCGTTTAGCTGGTCTCTCCTGATGAGGCCCAGCTTCTCCAATGGGTTGGTCCATAGGGTTATCATCCACTATAGTAAAGATAAGTTAGTCAAATTAAATGGATGAGTTAATAATGTAAAGACATGTTGAACGAGTCAAGGAAAAATATTTAAAATAAAATTACCACAAACCAACAAATAATCGAACGTAAAACAAATGTACAACTACTAGCACTATCTACCTGACATAAAAACTTCTATGATTTAGTGTTATCAACCCAAACACCCACATCATGGTCTGACCATGCATAAATCAAGTCATTTTGGGTATCATCATTCAAATCCCACAACCCCGTAGGAAATGATGTTGTTCCTTCTATCGTCTCATTCTCATCATCATCCTCATTTTCATTTTCAATCAGAATCGGTCTTCTACCTGGAAGAACAACAGACCATCTAGAGTCTTTTGGATCCTAAACATACCACACTTGGTCACAATCTTTTCCCATAACAAACTGATCATCCTTAAAACTGGCATGCGTGAGATCAACCAAGGTAATCCCTCTATCGTTTTGGATTCCACGTTGATTGTCCACCCATTTGCAGCGGAACACTAGAAATGAATCAACGTGGTAGCCTAGCACCTAAATATCCTCGATAACACCGTAATACCAACTAGAGCTCCTCACTGGTTGAGAATGGTTACCGATGTGATACTCATTGAATGCCGCTTCTATTTTTACTCCACTATTTTGGTTATTGATTTAGCATCTTGGCGTGCAATGTAATAAGTATACCCATTAATGTCGTACCCTTCAAATGATATAATATTAGGTGCAGGTCCTACTACTAAACATCTAATTTCTTCACTGACAACTTCTGAATTTGATGGTGCTTTTTCAAATACATAATCTTTGAACCATTGGACAAACATTTGGTTTTGTTCTTTCATAAGCCAAAGATGGTCTCTGGTAGGATATTGTTGTCTCAACTCAGTCATATGAGTATCAAAGAAGGGTTCAATAGCCTCAAGGTGTTGTAACACAAACAGATGTGCTTGATAAAAAGTTGACGTGGTACTTGCATAATCTTTCTTCCAGTGTTACCTTTGCCTTTATATCTGCCGTAGTGACGTGGTTTTGGAACACCGATTCATTCTGCTTCATTCAAATAATCAGTCACAAATTCTGTGACTTTCGCCGTCAATGTTGCTTCAATTATGCTCCCTTATGGTCAATATCTATTCCTCATTCTACCCTTTAGAATACCCATGTTTCGTTCAAAAGGGTACATGTAGCATAAGTAGACCGGACCACAATATTGGATTTCTCGAACAATGTGTACTATCAAGTGCACCATTATGTCAAAGGATGATGGTGGGAAATACATCTCTAGTTGACATAATGAGACCACAATTTCACGTTGTAGATCATCGAGAGAGTTTACATCAATTACCTTGCAACAGACAGCGTTGAAGAAGAAACATAATCTAGTTAACGCATTTCTTACATCATTTGGTAATATCCTTCGGATTGCAACTGGAAGAAGATGTAACATCAACACATGATAATTGTGAGATTTCATGCCTAACAGTTTCAAATCCTTCATCGATACAATGTTCTTCCAGTTAGAAGAATATCCAGACGGTACTTTTACCGAGTGTAGACATTTGCAGAAGCTAATCTTCTCATTCTTTGAAAGTGTGTAGCATGCAGAAGGTAGGTATATTCGTCTCTCATTCTTTTGTGGGTGTAACTCTTTTCTTATACCCATGGCTTGCATGTCCATTCTCACTTTCAATCCATCTTTTGTTTTGGCGGGTATGTTGAGCAAAGTCCCACTCACTGCCTCACCAACGTTCTTTATGATATGCATGATATCCAAACAGTGTCTGACAGGCAAATGACACCAATATGGTAGATCCCAAAAGATAGAACGTTTTTTCCAAATGTTCTTTCCCCATTTCGATGTGTTTCCAAATACATTCACAATGTCCCTAACCTTTGCATACACTTCCTCAGAGGTCAAAGGTAGATGGGCCACTCGAGTCTCGGCCTCACCATAAAACAGTTTCTTCTTCTTATGTTAAGGGTGATCTCCATGTAGAAAACGTCTGTAACACCCCTACCGGTAATCCAGTCATCATCTCCTAACCCGTCTCAATTACCAACCACAATGCAGCGGAACTCAAACTACGACCGGGGGTGATACAATGCCGTTAGTCACCCACGTGACTAACAAGGCTAAATCCAAACCAACCAAACAATACAATACAATATAGGTTTGATAGGTTTTATACTGAATACACTATACAAACGACACAATTCTTTCCTTAATCAAATCTCAATTTAAATACAACTTCAATCCGCAATATACAAATACAATAACCATTCAATACTATACCGAGTTTACTACAATTTCCCAACTGCTAATAACATAACGGTCTTACAATCCCACAATACAATAAATACGGTTTCTTAAACAACTACCCATATTCAATAACAACCCCATCCTACTCTCGAACGGTTGATGGCTTCGATGTACCTGGAAAATAAAAATGATGCCCCTAGGGGCTCAGCAAAATTGCTGCATATGAAATTTGCATACCCCGCGTGCTAGCGAGGGTATGCCGACTATTTGGTCGAGAGCATGCGATTCATTTAATTCAGTCAACATGCATACAACATACATTATATATGTACATTCACACAAATACCTCACATTCAATCAAGGGATACAATCACACTAACACAATGAGTTTGTTAGTTAGTATTACTAAATCTTAGGCCTTGGGGGTTTCTACCTCACTATGCCTTAGTCTTTTCTCTTACTCTCAATCTCAACCAAGATCTACAATACTCAATCTCAAGCTCAATTCTCAATTACCAAATCAACTCCCAACTCCCTCTCAAGTTACAACTCAATACTCAAAACTCAAATTCTCAAGTCAATTCTCAAACCAATACTCAATACTCAAAGGCATCTTTTAAGTCTTTGCCATGACCTCCGGGCAAAGTCATACACAAGACCCACCACTGGGCTTACAAATACAAAAGGAGCTATGCATTTAGCTCCTCAAGTTCTCAAATATCTAGTTCTTTACCGGACTACTCAAATTCCCAAAACTCCTCTCTCAGAGTTATTTCACAAATCTCATAGATTAGCCTTGAAGTATCTCTCTAGATATCCTCCATTAGCTTAGGGAATTCACAATGTCTAGTATTCTAAGATTTAAGGTCTTACCCAACTTATTGAATACTCTCATGTTCGGACATGGTTTATTTTAGCCGGATCCTCTCATTGGGGTTCGACTATCTTTCTAAGGGGTTTGGTGATCCCGTACCATACTTTACTTTACTCAAGGTTCATATTTTGAACACTCATCAATCCTCTAAATAGAGGTTACTTAAATACTTCCACCATTAACTGTTTTATGGCTTAAGTCAATTCGGTTCTCTAACCGTTATCGGGAGTTTACTAATCCCGTACAATTCCCTCACGTTCTAGTGAGTTCATGGGTTTGTGTTATCGTACATTGGTTCGATAGTTTTGGCGTGTTTCCACATTTTTATTATTTCGCACTTGACTCTTTCTACGAGTCAATACTCAAACAAGACTCAACTATGAGTCACACTACAACGCTCATTCACACTCAAACAATTCATATACACACACATTTCATGAATTATACAAACTTCAAGTTTAACCAATAATCCAACAACAAACAATACCATACAAGCACAAGAGAGTACAAACAATCCGATTCGTGCATTTATCTTGTTAGGTGATCACACAATCAAACAAGCACACAAATCAGAGTAACCAAGTTAGGATACAGGGCATGAGAAAATCATACCTTACATCGGGGTTTAATTTTATCGTGTGACCTCCCGTTCTTTGGTTCACACTCGTTCCACTGATAATGTTCCCAACATTTTTATTAAAATAAGGTACTACGGTATGTAAAACTAATACTCCAGTACTTAACCCCGTTATCCCGTTATTCCGGTTTTGCTCAAGTACACCTAATTGTCTCCACTTCCTCATTCACCTCTAAACTTATCTTCTTAAGTTCTCATGGGCATATTTTTCTTCCTACCATCATTACCCTTCCTAGGGTTTACTACTAAAGTCTCACACATCTTTTTCTTATATATATAGGCCCGACCGACCCACCGACCGCCCACCCCTTGGGTCGGTCGGATGCAGAGACATCCGGTTTTTGGAAGTTTACTCTCGACCGACCCACGACTGACCCAAATCCCCCTGGGTCAGTCGGAGTCAGAAACTCTCCGACTTGAACCTCTACCCTGGACCGACCCACGACCGACCCAATCCCCCTGGGTTGGTCGGAGTCAGAAACTCTTCGACTGCAAGTTTTACACTCGACCGACCCAGCCATGGGTTGGTCCTACCCAGTTTACTCCTTTTGACTTTGTTTCAACTCCATTCTTCTACCCACTTCATCCCAAGTCTTTTCCCATGTTTCTTACATATTTAAACACCCTAAAACATGCTCTAAACCTCTTCAAATCATTGTTTAATCCTTACTCACATCCTTGCTCAATTTCTACCAATTTCCATCCAAACTGTTACAGTTTGCACACTTGTGCATTTCTAATTCCTTTTGATAGTTTCTACCTCCTACCAACCTTACCAATCACTTAATGACCATTCAAATTCATTCCTGGACAATTGCACTTCTAAAACCCAAGTTCACTCTTTGTTTCACAAGTTATAAACACTAACTCTTTTCTAGCATTTCTACGATCCTCACATGTTATTTGCTACAGATTTTTGACCTTCTCTAATCCATTCTTCTTTCACCATGTCAAGGTTACTAATCCACTCCATCTCCACCTAATAAACACCTAGGTTCTCCCATTCAGCAAGTCACCTACAAACACTCATTTCTTACTAAAATTTTGCCATAGTTTCCCCATAAACCTAGCATATTCAAATCCATCAATCTTCACCAATTTTCACTTAAACCAATCCTAAACTGGCCACACCCTTAAGGGGTCCTACCAGCACATCAATAATTCCATCCAAATCATAAAGTAACATTATAGCTCCCAAAATCTCAATAAACCACAATATAACAACAAACTCAAATCTCTTGGCTTCAAAGCCCTCAATTCAAACAACAAATCCCAAGTTCCTCATCTAACCAATCCAAGCACATTTCCATCAAATTTTCTTTCATTCTTTAGGTTTTCCCATCCCCAAAAATACTAAAACAATATGGTAGTAGTTAAGGTAGTTTTCTTACCTTAAATTCTCATGAGTTCCCATTTCAAGTCTTCTCCTCTCCTCTTCCTCAATTTCGGTCAAAAGGGCAATGGAGTTGCCAAACTCCACTCCCAACATTCAAGAGGCACAAAAATGAATATAATTAAACTTCTAACCCTTAGAAAGATTCTAATTCAAATTAAGGGGTTCGAACACAAAGCTAGGTTTTTACTTTTGGAGCTTCATGAGGGTTTTTAACCCTTGAATCAAGAAGAAGGTTCCACCACCATTGGAGGGTTGAAATGAAGCTCAAAAACATGAGGAAAAACAAGGCATCACAATGGGGAAAATTGGCTACACCAAGAGATGGAGGGAAAGTGAGTTTTTCTTGGAGATTTTTACCTTGTTTGAAAGAGGAGACTCCAAGCTTCCTTTTGATGTCATTTTCTCTTCAAAGGGGGAAAACCCATGTTGATGAAGTTCACCCTTTTCGGATTTTGAAAAGAGAGGATGGAAGCTCTTGGTGAGGGGAGTTCAAATATGTAATTATTTTTGTGTTTGGAGCTTTATTCAAGCTTGGGCAAGGAAGAAAATGGAAAGAAGCCATTGGATAAAAAGAATAAAAAATGGCAGCTTGGGGAGGAAGAAGGAACCGGCTGGGAGGAAGAGAGGGAGGAAAGAGAAGAGGGAAAAAGGAAATGAGGAGGAGAGAGAGGGAAAAGGGAATAAGTACTTTTATTCCTTTTTGCTTTTTGACCCATTTAATTAGCTAGTTGGTCTAGTGTGTGTGTGTGAGATGCTATTTTTGTACTGTAAAAACTGGACCCACATATTATACCAGCTGGAGCGTTTTTCGTCTTTTACAGAAAACGCTCGTTTATTTACCCGGTTTTAGCACTATTCACTAACCGGGCCCGTTTTTCGGAATTTTCTCATTTCTTTAATTTTAATGGCTCTTAAGTTTCCATTAATGTTTATTTATAGTTATTTGATGAATTATAATTTTTACGGGTTCATTTGACCACTCAAAGTCACGTTTTTAGGTTTTCTCGAAAAACGTGCGCTAAAGCTTTATTAGCATTTTTAATTCATTTTATGGATCTGTTTCCTTCGGGAATTGTTCTCATATATTATTTAGGAATTATTAAGCCTTTTAAATCCACCTAAGACCATTTTCGAGGTCGTATTCCTCCTACAGTCACTTAACGCTCAATTTAGCGTTTTTCGCTTTTTAAGCGTTTTCTTGTTTCTTTTGGATTTATTCTCTTTACCAAGATTACTTAGGCACTATTAGGCCCTCAAATATTATTAGAGTAATTTTAATCACCCTAATTAAGTTCGGGGTATTTCAACGTCGATGACGCATGTAAACATTCTTACCACAATTTTTTAAACAGTCTGAACATGTTCATCCTTGCACACCAGACATGCAAATGTTCCTTTTACAGTGTATCCAGACAAGTTCCTATATGCGGGGAAGTCGTTGACCGTACAGAATAACAACGCCTTGAGTGTGAAATTTTCCTTTGTATAAGCAGCATACACCATAGTTCCCTCATTCTATAGCAACTTCAAATCATCAATCAATGGGGCGAGGTATACATCAATGTTATTACCGGGCTGCTTGGGGCCAGATATCAAAAGTGATAACATTATGTACCTTCATTTATACACAACCACGATGGAAAATTGTAGATCATTAGCAAAACTGGCCAAGTGTTGTGTTGACTGTTTAACGTGTCGTACGGGTTCATTCCATTTGTACATAGCCCAAGCCTCAGATTCCTATCTTCACCGCCCAAAATGTTCTTTAAACCGTCTATTGATGTTTCTCCACTGAGGTCCATCTACTGGATGTCTTAATTTCTCATCATTCTTTCTACCCTCTATGTGCCATCGTAAGTTCTTTGCATCTTTCGGATTCGCAAAAAACCATTTGAATCTGGGTATAATTGGAAAATAGCACAATAGTTTAGCTGGAGGTCTTTTTTCTGAATGGAGTAGGAGTTTTCACCATCTTTATGCTTATACCAGGACAATGAACATTTCGGGCAATTATCCAGATGTTTGTATTCACCCCTGTACAACACATAGTTGTTCGGACACACATGCTTTTTTTGTACTCTACTCCCATTGGACACATCCATTTCTTTGCCTCATAGGTGGTGGTAGGGAGACCGTTCCCATCCGGTAGCATATCATAATCAACTCAAGGAATGACGTGAAACTTTTGTCAGTCCATCCATATCTTCCCTTCAGGTTGAACAAATTCAATACAACCGTCAATTTCATGTACTTAGTGCACGTAGGGTACAATGTCGTCTTGGATGCGTCCAACAACCTTTGATACTCATCCAGCCGGTTGACAAAATTATCCTCAAAGTTATCAAGCATCTCGTCTATTTGCTCATCATGATATGTCGGCTCAATGTCATTGATTCCGGAAGCACTTGGGAGTTCCGACTCAACAGAATCAAATGTGTGGTCACTTCTCATCCTCTTCTTATCATTGATGTACGAGGACCCGTCATTATGTTCAACACTTTCTCCATGAAAAATCCATCTCCTATAATGTGGCGTGAACATGCGGGTCTTCAGATGGAATTCAATTTCCTCAATGTGTGAAAATTTCCTTATGACACCGCAGTCAACACAAGGACAAGGTATTTTCACCGTCTTTGTCATGTCCTTGTGCTGCACTGCCGCTTTCAAAAACTTTTTCAACATCTTGTGAAAGTGATAACCTCGATCACCGTACATTCAGCCACGCTTCATACTATATGTGAAACACAAAACGGTATGATTAATACCGTATACTTAAAATGAAAACGTTTTTGTACCATGGATTGTATTTATTTCTATTGTGTTTATACTCTAATGAAGCGTGACTGGATGCATATTAAATAAGCTAGCTAGCCTAACTCTAAGATTTCAACCTAAATTATATACTAGCACTTATATTATCTAAATACATAATTGCAATTATCAAACAAAAAGCAAGGTTTAGTTACTTGTACACAGAAGAGGAAACTGCAACGGTGATGGAAGAAGGTAGGAAACAAGAGAGGTGATTCACAGACTTAAATGTAGTGAGACCTGATAAAGAAAAATTTTAGATATTGTTAAACATATACACATACATCAAACAATATTAATTATGAAGAGATTTTGTTAAAAAAATCTGCATGACCTTTGTATAATTTTACCTATCTCATGCTTATTATAAGCGTTCACCAATCATTCAACAACACAAATTTCCACCAGAAATCAAACTAATACCAAATTTATTCATCAAGCCAAATTTTAATAATTTGTGGAAATCAAATACAAAGTCAATCATAAAAGAGAAAAAGATAAGTTAGATTATATTACTGGTTCCTTAATGAATTATTTTCCACTCCGCTTTCAATCTACCGTGCAATGGTTGAGGAGCTTCTTAAGTATTTCTCTGCAGAGGCACAAATATATGTAGATAGAAGAGAAACTCAGTAGATGTGTATGTTCCTTGTTCGTAAATATAGATTTGTAACATTATAGTGGGCTGAAAAATGAAGATGTAAGTGGAGTATATTACATGTTCACAAGTGAACTGTTTTCAGCCCCGTACAAGTTCAATCTAGAACAGCAGCTTAGTAATTACTCCCTATAAAGGCGCAACACACAAAATGAGCAAAAAATATCAAAATTTTCACTCAAACATTTCATCAAACATCTTATGTGCACATGTAATTTCACTTATTTAAAATTGAATATATACAGAAATTTTACACACACCACAAATTTAAACATTAACATACACATTTACAATCTTAATATCAACAATCAACACAACAAATACATAAATTAAACCCTAAAAATCGAACTTACCTCTCCCTCTATTGCGAACTGTTGCTGCTGCTGTCGGACAAGTTGAACTGCGCAGGGGAGACGACGGCGATGGCGGGTGAGGAGGGCGGAGACAACAGCGATGGCGGAACCGACGGCAGGCGGCGACAGTGATGGTGAGGCAACTGGTTGTCGCTATCGTCGTTCGTTTGGTCGTTCGCAACAAAGGAGGGGAGAATAGTGAGTACGGAGAGAGGACGCGATGAACTGGGTTCAGGGGTGGTTTTAAAGCACCTATTTCGGCGGTTCTTAGCTAGGAACCGCCGAAATAGGTCCTCAATTATTTTTAAAAAATACGAAAGACCTATTTCAGCGGTTCCTAACTAAGAATCACCAAAATAGATGATTAAATAAAAAAAGGAAAATATAAAAATACCAATTTTGACGGTTTGTAGTTAGGAACCGCCGAAATAGGTTCCCGACCTTTTCAGAAAGCACCCTATTTCGGCGGTTATGTAACAACCGCAGAAATAGGGGTGCAAAAATATACCATTTTTGTACTAGTGTCAGCTACTTTAAGCATGTTTGATTGGATAGACTAATTTATCTTATTTTTTAAAATCAGTCATCAATGAATATTAACTAGTAATCACTTTTACAATGTTTTCAGTAAGTTTAATCCACTTTGATTAGGTTGATCAGTTGAGTCCATCCTTCAAAATTAGTTATCTACTATCAACTAATATCAATTATCAACTAATCTATTTTTATTTTATATTTTTGAAAACAAAGCTATCAGCTAATTAAACACAAAAGATTGCCCTTATAAAAAACAATGATGATGCCTCAAGCTCAACCAACCCCAGAATTCCTCGGCGACATTTCTATTCGTGATTTCAAACCTGGTACTTGCGCCAGGTTCTAATATGAAGATGGATAGGTTTGTCTTTTTTACTTATTTTGTCTTTTTGTGTTGGTGTGTGGTTTATGCCACATGTCAAAGCTCTATTAGAGGGAAATAAAGGAAAAGGAAAAAAAGGAATAAGAGGGAGTAGTCACACGCACCTATGGGAGAGGGGGAGAGGAGTATGTGAGTAGGAGAGAGAAAAATATTTTTTTCAAAATGTCATAACTTACAAAATATAAGTGTAAAAATAAAAAAAAATTATACCATTGTTCATCATTTTTCGTACCCTTCAAAACAAGACGCATCATGGATATGTTTTGATAAATTTTAATTTTTAATTTTGGTATGTACATATTTTTTAAAATTCATTGTGAATCTTAAGTTTAAGAAAAATGAATCAAAGGTTGTTAAGGTTATTAAAACGTGAATGAGAGAGCAGTGTAAAAGTGAATAAGAGGTTTTCAAAAAGGTGAATGTCATAAACAGAGATTGTTTAACTAAAGTGATTTTGATTGTTTGACTAGTGTGAATCAGAGGTTTTAGAAAAGTTAATCAAAGGTTGTTAAAAATTGAATCACAAGTTGTTACAAAGTGAATCAGAGTAATAAGAAAAGTGAATCTCGTAAGCATAGATTGTTTAACTAAAGTGATTAAAAGGTTTCAGAAATATGAATCAAAGGTTTTTATAAAGTGGATCATGCATTTAAAAAAAGTGAATCAAAGGTTTAAGAAAAATGGTTCTCGTAAATAGAGATTGTTTTAACTAAAGTGAATAAGAGGTTTAAGGAAAGTGAATAAGAGATTTAAAAAAAATGAATCAAAGGGGTGAATCAAAGGTTTGAGAAAAGTGAATATTTTGTTTAATACTAGTAAAAGTTAGTCCTACCACAAACTTATGCGAGAACAGTATGAAATTTTCATTTATTGAAAATGAATCATTCGTTGAAAAAAAAGTGAATCACTCTTAGGGTCGTTAGACCCTAAACCTTGCACTACAAACCATACAAATGTCTTCGACGTTTTTTAACTTTTCTAGGGTGGTTTTTAGAGTGCTTGGGGGTAAGATTCATTTTGTTAATGAATAAGGTTCAATTTATTGTTAAAGAAGATTCATTTTGTTAATGAATAAGATTCACTTTAAAAATACGTAATATATACTCTTTCTAACAACATAAAATTTTAAGTTTACCAAAACATATCCAAGATGCATCTTGTTTTGAAGAGCACGAAAAATGATGAACAATGATATAAATTTTATTATTTTTGCACTTCTATTTTGTAAGATAACATTTTGAAAAAAAATATTATTTTCCCTCCCCTACTAATAAATCCACTTTCAGCCCACCCAAACTCCCTGTCGTGCTTGTGTGTTTTTCCTCTTTTTTTCTTTTCTTTCTACTTTTTTTTCCTTCATTTTTTTCACATTTATTTAGTTAACCACATATTGACGCATATATTGTCTTCATACTACACCTTGACGCAAGTGCTAGGGTCGTCATTCCGTTTCTATTAACCGTACTCTTTAACTCCTTATCGTTGCTTTTCATGCTAAGACCTTAATTAATTTAAAAAATGTATTTACCGCGTGACATCTATATAAGTATGTGAGGTTATGTTATGTGGTTGTTTTATTTTAACTGTTTTATATATAATAATATATTAATAAAAGAGCCTGTATAACCAATCTATAAAAATGATGTAAAAATGCTATTATTAATTAAACATGTCAAGAGAATGCCCAAAGGAGTCCCACAATATAAGTGTAACCTATGATTTCCTGCGAAATGATATAGCTAAAGTAAGAGTGAAAGACTACCTCGCTTCCCTGGCAACACGATGATGAGGCCACCAATCATAAGCCCAACTAATGCACGCTCGAGAAGAACAGTACAAACTACATATTAATGGTTACTATACTTCCTTAAGCATTAATTGTTATAACATTAATTTGTATATCTTAACTATATTAAAAAAACAGTTGTATACTCTAGATCGAACCTTTAATCTTAAGCATGCTATTGACAGATTAGACCCAGAATGAAAACATGCACACGCATGATATCTTTATAAAACAAATAACTAACAAAGTGCTTAGTTTGATGATGATTCAACTATAACTAGTCATCAACTAGAAATAATCATGATGAATCAAGTGGACATAGGAAATATTATTCAATATATTATATATATAATCTATGGGTGAGTCATGATCAGAATTATATAGTCGTCCCGACAAATATTCTGTTCAGAAGGATAAAGCAAAGAATAATACAGCCAGCGGTGGTAGATGAGAAGTACCTAATCAAAACAACCGACCACAAGCAAAAATGTCATCAACACCAACTTGGGTATATCGTATATATTTTTAGCCGGAATTGAGCATTGACGCGTAGATTGAATTTTTCTATAAATTTTTGTTTATAATATGGTATAGGTCATATTTCTACAATATTAAAGAAATTCGAATCAACTTGCTAGGGTAGTCTTTCAAGTCAAATGTGATCGCACCGACCCACTAACATCTTATTTGGCATAGGTGTGGGTTTCATGTGTTTGTAGCAAAATGGAATTTAGTGATACAGTTTTTTTTTTTTTTTGAAACAGGTAACGATATATAAATATGAAATGTGATTGTACAAATGAATACACTCGAGGAATATATAAAAAGGCTGGGGAAACGTACAAAAGTTTCTCTAACATCTTATAAAAATGAATACACTCGAGGAATATATAGCAGCCATTTCCCATGACTCGGATCGTTTTTAGATCCAATAGATTCATAAACTCTTCTTATCCGACCCCAGCTTCGTCTGGACAACTATAGTTAAAGGAAATGATCCCTGGACTTGGAAGGCTATCCTGCACTCCAGGGACTGATGGACGGAGCAATGTGGGTCCTCAGATGCTGTTATTTCCCTCTTCAGCTCCTACCCTTCTTGCCCTTGGGTCAGCTCCTTCTACTATGATGTCTCCATCCCCTCTCAGACCTTTAACTGGTACAATGTCTGCTGGAATATCTGGTCTATCCCTAAAGCAAAATTTATCTTGTGGATAACTCTGAAAGGAAGACTTAAAACTTGTGATAAGCTCCAATCATGGGGCATAAGCCTTGCTAACAGATGTTGGCTCTATGAGTGTGCTCAAGAGACAAGCAATCATCTTTTTTTCCATTACATGTAGTCTAGGAGGGTTTGGTGGACTATCTGTGACTGGCTGGGCATTCCTACTAATCGAACAAGTCTTCGCAGCTGCTCACCCTGGATCATCCACTACTGCATGAGGCATCACCCCATTGACTTAGTGAAAAGAGCGGCAATCGCCAACGTTGTCTACCACATCTGGATAGAAAGATGCAAATGAGCCATGGCCAACCAGGCTAGAGAGCCAACTCTCATAATTTCCGACATCAAGGCTGTAATCAAAGCTATCATAGGATCGAGGATGACAAGCTCAAGTGTAGACTATGACTGGCTTGATAGGGTACACTGCTCTTAGGAGAGATGGGTTTGGCTGCAATATTTTGTATGGGGCAGTTGTGATTGCACACTGTCGTTTTTGTATAGGGTGTTTCCTTTTTGGGTAGGGTAATTTTTGTCAACGCTGCACAGTTTTTGTTAATTACTAGGAAGGTTTTTGTATATCCTCCTTCTCTAGTTATGATGCCTCCATTTAGTTAGCAGATATATATGGCTTCTATGTATCTAATGCTACCTTATTAAATTCATTTATATATATATATATATATATATATCTTTTTTCCCAAAAAAAAAACATCTTATAAAAATGGCCTAGAGCCATCAAAGGCAACAATTAAGCGAGACACAAAAATAAAGGTAAGGTACGAAAACAAAAAATTCCCACATTTAAAGAATTCCTATGAGCAAAGCACCCTCTCAATCCAGTAATAATCACTGATGGAGGCTCACATCTTCCTTTAAATGATTGTTATATTGGCAGTCTTGATGTCTGAAATAATTAGGGTGGGGTCTCTAGTTTGGCTAGCCATGACTCGTTTACATCTTTCGATCCAGATGTAGTAGAAGACGTTGGCGATGAGAGCTCTTCACACTAAGTCAATCGGATGATTTCTCTTGCAATAGCGAGAGATCCAATAAGAGCAACTCCAGAGGCTTGTCTTATTGGTAGGGAGGCGAAGCCAATCGCATATATATATTCCACCAAATCTTGCAAAAGAACCTACATTAAAAGAAGAGATGGTGGGTAGTCTCTAGAGCATGCTCATAGAGCCAACATCAGTTAGCTAGAAAGATGAGATTGTCACAAGCTTTCAATCTACCTCTAAGAGCAACCCGTAAAATAAATTTAGCTTTGGGAGTAGATCACTTCCTCCAACATATGTAGTACTAGGTAAAAGGATTAGAGGGGTGGGAGACATCATTATAAAAGGAGTTGACACACGGTGGGGGAGAGTAGGAAAGGAGGAGGGAAGAGGCATTAGAAGTGGACCCACATTGCGTGATCCACTAGTCTCTACACTAGTACAAAAAACGCCTATTTCAGCGGTTGTTTTGGGCCTATTTCGACGGTTGTACAACCGCCAAAATGGAGACCGCCGAAATAGACACTCTATTTTGGCGGTTGTTAGCTAAAAACCGCCGAGATAGGCTTGTGTTAGAACAAAAAAACACACCTATTTCCGCGGTTGTTAGCTAACAACCGCCGAAATAGGTCCTTTTTAAAAAAAAATCAATTTTTGTGTCGTCTTCAACCTCGCAGCAGTTCTAGTGATTTTCGACAGAGGCGCAAACACGAGCGCAAAGCATGTATGTTCACCTACAAGTTTGAGTATATTACTGGTTCGCAATGAACTGCTTCAGTTTGAGTATATTACCAGTTCGTCAGTTAGGTTGTGAAATTACCGTGAGAGTATGAACACAAGCGCAGAGCATGTATGTTCGCCTACAAAATTACCGTGAGATAAGAGGATGAAGAGAGGTAAGTAGAGCATGTTTGTTTGCCAGTAGGGGTTGCGACTTTACCGTGAGAAAAGCAGATGAAGAGAGGAGCGCCGAGCATGTTTATTCACCTGTTTGGGTTGTGAAATCACCATGAGAGAAGAAGAGAGGAGCAGACCACATGTGTATTCGCCAGTTAGGGATGCGAAAATTTTACAGTGAGAGAAGAGAGGATGAAGAGATGAGGTCGGCGAGCAAATATATAATTAAATAAAGTCTATTTCAGCGGTTGTTACTATAGACTGAAATTTAAGCGGCATTTCAAAATTTTCAGAAAAAAAAATCTCGGGAAATGACCCTATTTCGGCGTTTGTAAAGACAACTACCGAAATAGGGCTCCGAGATTTCTAGTGTCTGGAAAAAAGACACCTATTTCAGTGAAATAGGTGTCTTCGGAGCCCTATTTTGGCGGTTGCCTCTACAATCGCTGAAATAGGGGCGCCGAAATAGGTGTTTTTTGT